>JAMKCH010022049.1:0-63730 GCA_023653785.1 Ophioderma brevispina
AATAATGATGCAATTTCTTTGCTTCAGTGATGTCCTCAGTTTTCTAAAACACACTCCTGTCATCCTTAGATTCCTTTGTCGATACAAAAAAAAAGATACGAGGCTACCCTCGTCTTACAAGCCTTTTTGTTGTAACAACAAACGTTTTACCAGGTGGGGGGGGGGTGTTACCACCCCCCCTCGAAATTTTTTATAAAACACAAACAGCGCGATGCTTATGATTGTGGATACCAGTGGATAGCTATGGTCTCCTCTTTCCTTGATACCAAATCGTACTACATACCTAGTATTGCGGTCACAATGACGTCATCATTCCGCTAGTCAGCCAAATTGGCATTTTTCACAGAACATAGGCGAAATCCAATTTTTCGGCTAAAAACGTAGAAAATATCGGATTTTCAATGCGGTTTTTCATTACAGCTCTAATGATGGCAATTGGCTAGTTTTCCAATAAATATAAGAGTTTTAGAGCCATATGTGCATAATTTTCAAACTCCTATAAAATCCCTTGGGTGGCAACACCCCCCCTTACCCTTCGACTTTGACTTCTAACATACCTAACCCCGGTGAAGGTACTTCCTTCACATTTTTTTGTTTTTTTTTTTCGCTAAAATGACCGGAAAAAGGAATGGAGAACGCTGACCTATAATCTTTTAACGATTTTTTTTAGCGTTTTAGCCGCCCGGATCGAAGTTCGGTAGGGGGGTGTAACCATCCCCCCCACCCGCCTTGGTAATACGAGGGTTAACAAGGATGACATTTCTTGGTATTACAGAAAAAGGTGTTAGTTTACATCATTCGTAATATTGTACAGAAATCAGCCAGTGCTCATATTTTTGCTAATGGAACGCATGATTGGAATGTTAAGTCCTGTTTTTACTACAATCCGTCCAGTAGGTTTTGTTTTTTTTTTGCACCGGAGTATATCACTTTTTGCTTATCTCAGACATGGCTCAGATGATCCCGAAATATGAAAATATCACAATAAACAGGTTTCAGCCCATAAAGTGGTAAGAGAATCCCTTTATTCATGATATTAGGGGATTTTGGTGCATTTTGAAAGCGCCCTCTCCTGGCAAACCTGGAACATCAGAGATTGGCCATATCTGAAAAATGTTAGTCTTAGTCCGTGCTACAACTGTGGAAAACTTGGTACTTTTATCACAAATTGCAACAATTCATCATATATAGAGAGCTTAAAGCTTACTAGACGCAACACGAACCTTGACAAAATTACTTAGAACGCGGTTGCGTTGCATCCATAATGCGCATACCAAAATGGTCCGTTGGCACAGATCAATTGAGCGCGTAAAGGGCGCATGGACATCCACCTTAAGATGGTGGAACACTCGTGCTTTTGTCAAAGTCAGATTAGTTTGGACAAATGTGCTTCTTTGATGAAATTACTCCTTGTGCTTGTGTCACTAACACTGAAGATATGAAAACCTTTGCTCAGAAAGACCCGCTATCGCTTAATTACAAACTCAAAACGCAATTGTATAATTATCTATTAAACAACAAATTTTTATTGCCAACACAAATATACAAATATACAGATTCATTATTATATTATCCATTATGTGATTATATCCAAAAGATGCGATTTGTTTAGTTGCACCTTGCGAGGTCTGTTGAGGAGTTCTGTTCGGAAAATAACAAGTTCTCTTACACAGAATGATGTTACAGTCAAGTACCAGGAGACTTAATTCATTGAAATAGAAATATGTGAAACAGTCGTACTTATATGGAGGAACGAACGAAATGTAAATGAAGGAGAACCAGTCCAATTCAGTTCAATGGAATATAAAACGTGACGTCCCAAACTAGTTATCTTGGCAGTTACAGCAAGAGGGGAAATGTTGCTTTAAATCACTAGACCAAGTGAAGAATCTCGCACGAGCTCCCCTGTCCCACATATGCAGATGAAATGTAGACCCAAAAAATAGCGGCATAGATAAAAGAAATCAGAATACCAAAAAATAGCTAGATTTCCCTTTTTGGTATTTGTTTTGTAAAATCATTTAACTTTCAAACCCCATTTCAATTCCACTTTAGTGTATAATATATATAACATCCAACTCAACAATCTGTAATTAAACTTCATCTTTAAATTCATTCCACCCAAAGTCTAAATCAAACTGAACCTTAAACTTCCTTTGCCAACTTTTTATATCATACTCGTAATTACACAGCTTTAATTCCTTAACTCATTAATCATTAATTCTAAAAAGATAACGTGTAAGGTCAAGTGAACATTCAATGACTGTTCATTTTTAAGAGCAAATTACAAATCCCAAATTATATTTTCTGTTATCCAACGTAAACGGCACATTAGATTCACTTCATTTGTAGTTTTAATACGTCCCCAAATTCCCCCCTTCAATAACACATATTGGTTCATATTTAACATTACCTGAAATAACTTGGCAAGAAAACAAGAAAAAACTTTACATTGGTCCTTTCCAACTAAAACGACTTGCAGAGAGGTTTGTGTGGCGGCAACATCTGTAGTTGGGGTTTTTGTTTTTGTTCCGTTCTCCAGGCAAAGTAGTTAGTAGACAGCTTCCCATCTGGCAACGGCGACAACTTGAGCACTACTTCAAGGAATGTCTATTATGCTCCTAATATTTGCCCCTTATCCCATGGCACAACTTCTATAAAGTAATAGGGCCTGTAAGCTGGCTAAAAAATATATCATTCCTAGTGCCCACCCAATGCTATGTTCCCTAAATTGAGCCACACAAGAGGCACAACCTCTACCACGGTTTGTTAAAATTGCAAGTCACTTTCAGCCAGATAACATTCAGATTGTGATTGAAAAGAAGGCCAGGGGGTTGCATTAATTCCAAAGATCCCAATGACTTGGCAATAGTTACAAAACAAAATGCAATACAATACCCCAAAAAAAACTATTGTAGGATTAGCCTAGAGTTAATCTGCCTTCAAGGACAAGCTAAGTATACAATCAAATGGTATTATAAGCAGCCAACTGGCCCAAAAAACTATGGTTGGCCATAAGTGTTACAATACTCTTTAAGTGGACCAATCCGCTATATGGGCCCATTGATTCCCCTCAAGGAATGCAAATTTGATTTGTAACTCCAAAGGATTGGAATCACAGAACAAATTATCTTAAACTCCATAAACATACTTAAATTACATTTAAAAAATAGGTACCGAAAAAAAATAGTAATAATACAGTATATCTGATAATTTATGCTAATTTTAGTGCTTTAATGCAGGACAATAAAATTCACAAGTCTAACATCTACTCTGCACTAAAATCTATTGCGGACTCATATAGCTCCGCACCCAACATTCTGCTTTCCTTTGATCACTTCTAATCTGTACCTGTACGGTTGTAGCGCAAGCGCCAGCGGCTATACTACTGCCGTTGACACTTTTGACTTCTCAAGCAGGAGAGTGGTTGGTGGTCGGTTTCAAGGGGACAAATGCACGTCCATATAAACTGGTTCAAACCCGCTGCACCGCCCAAACAACAGCCAAACATTCTTTATACATAACGCTATACGCTTTTGGCACGGTGACTTTGCTTGCAAAAAGCTATTGGGAACTTCTCCCCTTCATGTTCTTGAATCAACATAGCTCCCATACCATCCTCCAGACGCATCAGTACGAGTATGAACATCCTTCTCTAAATCAGGTAAAATGTAAAATCGGTGACTGAAGCCAACTTACTTTTAAGAGTCTCAAAGCAACTTCATGCTCACTTCCCAAACATCGTGTTTGGTATGCCCTTCTTGATGTATCTGTCAATGGACCATCTATGGTCGCAAAGTCTGGTATGAACTTGCGATAGTACCCAATAGGCCAAGAACGGACCCTAACTTGGTCTTAGTTCTGGGGCTGTGCTTGCATTCTTAATAGCTTCAAGCTTATCCGATTTAGGCCTAATGGTTCCAGACTACGATGTGACCAAGAAATTCTACCTCATGGTATCAACAAAACAATTGTAGGCCTAACACTTAAGTTGGCTCTTCTCAGTCGTCGGAAAAGCTCTTCAATGTTTCTAGATGTTCCTCCCATGAGCAAGTATGCAGCAAAATATCATCAATATAGTTATGCACATTGACATCCTCTAGCAAAGAACTAATTATCC
Source organism: Ophioderma brevispina (assembly GCA_023653785.1). Lineage (NCBI taxonomy): Eukaryota > Metazoa > Echinodermata > Ophiuroidea > Amphilepidida > Ophiodermatidae > Ophioderma > Ophioderma brevispina. The sequence goes on from JAMKCH010022049.1 coordinate 4,121, forward strand.
TCTGAAAGTTGCAGAACGTTGATCAAGCCGCCTAAAGCAGAACTCAAATTGGAACAAAACCCTCCAGTTGTGATTTTATACAGTGTAAATTTCTTGGAGCTCTCATCCATTGGAACTTGCCAATACCCTTTACTAAGATAAGTTTGGTAAGAGTTTATCCTTGATCATGTGCAAAGATCTCTTCCTGATCCGGTACTGGCTCAGCATCAAATTCAGTTTTGAATTCAGTTTCTAGTGTCGCAACAACATCTTAGGACTGCCATCACTCTTGACAACCACTGTTAACGGACTCTAGCATACGGGGTATACTAGGGAACTATAATGCCCATCTCCATCATTAAATCTATCTCTTCGAACCTCGACTCTCAGCGCATGGGTATTGGATATCGTCGCGATCTTACCGGTCAGAATCAGTTTAGCTTAATATTGTGTGATTCCAAGTTTGTCCTCCCGGTAAACTCAGTCAGTGAGTATATCATTGTAAGTTACAAGAAGTCTTTCTCAACTCATTACTTCTGAGATTCCTCGACATTTGAATTGATTGTTTGACATAATTGAAGGCCCATTCACTGGGTCGATAACGCAAAATAACATTTACAAAATGTTATTGTCAATATTGATGTAATTTATGTTTTTTACATTTTTTTAAAAATTTTGTGTTTTTAAAGAAATTCAAAAAATCTTGCGGTTTTTTTTAACGAAATTTCAGAAATCTGCAGTTTTTTTTAACGAAATTTTCAGAAAATCTTGCGTTTTTAACAAAATTTTCAGAAATCTTGCATTTTTTAATAAATTTTCAGAAATTTTGTGTTTTTTACAATATTTTCAGAAATCTTGCCATTTTTTACGAAATTGTTCAGGGAAATTTGCGTTTTTTTTTAATGGAATTTTCAGAAATCTTGCGTTTTATTTTTGTTTTTTTTTTTTGTTTTAAGAAATTTAAGAAATCTTGCACTTTTAATTGAAATTTTCAGAAATCTTGCGTTTTTTAACAATATGTCAGAATTTCCATTTTTTTTTACAGTATTTTCAGAAATTTTGCATTTTTTTTTAAAAGATTTCAAGAATTTGCATTTTTTTTATACAATGTTTTTAGAAAATTTGTATTTTTTACAATACTTCAGAATTTTGTGTTTTTTTACAATATTTTCAGAAAATTGTTTTGTTTTTTAAATCTTTCCAGAAATGTTGTGGTATTCTACAATACTTTGCATTATTTTTGCAATACTTGTGGTATTTAGCATTTACATTACATTAAGGTCATGTTTTTTTAGTGGGGCGGCACCTAAAACAGGGTGTGGATTTGTTGCATTCTTAGTCCAAAACTTGTTTAATCTTGTAGTTGTTATGTTATATGAGGACAGGGCTTGTTTTGGTATACTTGTTTCTTGGACATTGGCTTCCATTCTGAAGCAAAAATGAGTGAGTGAGTGAGTGAGTATAAAATTTAACGACAAAAACTCAACACAATTGTGTTAATTTATCGTTGTCCTACATTTTATTAACATTAAATATTAAAAAAACAACGCAATATTAAACTTCATTTCAATTCAAATGTACAATTAACAATTACAAAAAGGATACACATCATACAGTGATGAACCAGAGCGTATCACCATCCAGATAAAACAAGATATAAACCAACTAATGGCAAAGATACACTTAAGAAAACATGCATCAATAAAACAAGTTCAAAAGATAAATGATAAAATTTTAACTATACACATCAAGACCGATGACAAAGCGTATCACTAATCCCATGTACCAAGCAAAAACTTCAACTTTCAAATACAGATAATCGACAATCGCTTCAGAAACAGCAAACAGAGATACCCTTTACCGACGAATAGATGGTATCATACATGTACATTTTATAAATGGCGCCAATACACTTGAAGCAAAAAAATATGATTTTATTTGTATATTACTATAACTCGTTAAGCGTAAAAAGTCAGGGGGGGATCATGTGGCGGAAGAGAATGGGGCAGAGAGCACAATGATACAATGGCGTGCTATGCTATGACAAAAAGCTGATATTAGGTTCAAATATCATAGGCAGGTTGGTTATGATCCTCATTACTTCAGTAAACTAAAAAGCCTAGAAAACACACAAAATGTTTGCCTCGTGCCCTCGTGCTCCATTTTGATCAAAAGACAATTTCACGAAACGCTGTCGAAATTCTCTTCTAACTTTCACAATTGGATTGCTTTGCTGATTTTACATCTAGTAAAACTCTCATCATGAAAATATGTCTATTCAGTACAGATATAGGGAGAGGAATAGAAGAAATCTCGCATTAATTTTGGCACACCCTGTATCGGTTGAAGGAAGTATTGTCCCGATAAAAGTTTGTACATGGCTGGGGGCAATTTTGTTAATTATATTAAACAAGTGCCAAAAATTGTATCATCACTGTATATTTAGGGGGTGACACCCATTATAAACTGAACATCCCCACTTTTTTACTTTATTTTGCTGTAGCACCCTGTATATTTATGAGTCACCTGTATGATGAAGCCATCAGGGGCGGATTAGAGGGGGGCGCACCCGGCGCGAGCCCCCTCTATTTGTGCAGAGCACAGGGCGCAGCCGTTGCATAGAGCGCGGTCGCCCTGTAATTCTATAAAAATGCCTTTTTAGCACAGGGCGCCCTGTAGATCTCTAAGAATGACGGGACAGGGCGTCGGGCGACGTGTAGATCTAGCTTTGGGGGCGACCCGGGTCGTAGTATGTTTCTCCCCGCTCTTCAGAATTGCAAAACAACCGAGCCGAAAATTGGCGCCCCCTCTATTGAAAACTCCTGGATTACGCGCCTGACAATTGTATTGGTTTGAAATCGGCGAGTATATGCTCTCGAATATATGTCTAATAGGGGTGTGAAGTTAAAAATGTACAGTTTTAAACGTCTTATAGCATCAAACCTGTAAAAATCATGTAGTTTGCCTAAAAATGCACATGCAACGCAAATTGGGTTCCAACTTTAAAAACATTGACCTTAACGTATTTTGTGTATTTTCAGTAGTTTTGGACAATATTTTACTTTCAAAAGGTTTGTTGTTTGCAGTATCTAATTTTACTGATCGAAATAAATAATGCAAGTTCTTTTCAATAGCTGTTTTGAGCTAGCTTGTGTCGACTTACATAGAATGACTTTGTCCAAGTTGGATTCTTGCAAAGTATATCTGCTGGTGAGTAGAAAGTGTTAAAGTTACCATACCTCAGTGGACGCTTACCGACCGGGGGAAGGGGGGGGGCAGTTGGCCCCCTCTGGCTCGAAAAAAGCGGGACGAAATGGACCAAAATAGGCATTTCATTCCTCTTCTTCGGACATCTGACCAGTTTCAGCCTAAAATTTGGGCCAAAATTAAGTATAAATTCGGTGAATTTCGCTCGCTACACGCGAATTCGTCAAGTTCCAGACCTTATTTGGAGCAAATCACTGGGAGACTTACGAATTTTGCCCCCCTCTGACGGGGCAACTTGGAAATTTGGCCTGAGTGGCCCTCTGATTGAACCTCGGTATGCCACTGCCAAACATTGTTCAGTAGTAGGCTTCTTGAAGTCTTCTTGACAGTACTCGTGTACTTTTAATGAGAAACGGGCCTATCATTTTTCAAATAGCTCTCTGCACACAACTCAGTGCATTTGTTGAGTGAACTCTTCCTATCTCACCCCCCCCAACGCCAAGACAGGCAATTACTAGTAATAGGGGATGTCCACACAGCCTGTTTCATGATGTTGAGTGACACTGACTGCTGGTGTGTCGTGGTATGACACTTATGAAACTTGTTGTTTTTGTATTAAAAAAAGAAAAAGTTGTTTCTTTTTAAATACAAAAAAAGTGTGAAATTTTTTTTTTTTAATGTTTTATCACCAAATGTATTTAAATTACAACATGCTACATATGTCAAAGAGAATAACTTTGATATAAATTTATATGAATTGAATAATTAATAGACATGTTTTTTCATGTAGGCACATGCAAATTTTTCTGGTTGCGAAATACAATGAATAGTACAGTTATAAAATAGCCCAAAGTTAAATTCAGAATGTCATAACTGGTATAAATGGGATAAACAAGCAGCAACTGTATAATACATGCACAGAATGCGTGTGCCTGAAGCATTGACCCACGGGCAACGGGCACCACCCTCGAGTAAGTAGTGCAGCAAGTGTTTGCACACTGCACGCGCGTTGTTACACGCTGGCTACGGAGCGGGGAGATGCATGTTTTTGATAAAACCACTATGAGCAAGAGGTTGTTCACCTCCTCATATCCATATGCCTGTTAGATATTACCATGACCCACATTAGACTTGGTAAAGTCGTTTGAACTGGCATCATGGGACTTTCCTAGCCAAAGTTTGTGGCATGGAAATAATGATAAATGGGCAAATATGTGACTTTTTGACACTTTTCAATTGCAAATTTGCCAAAACATGTATTTCTTGATATTAAATGGCAAGAGGGAAAACCTTAGAGCAATCTTCTTTTAGAAAATAGTAGCAAGAGTGGACTTATTAAACTGTATGCTGTCGATTGAACCAGATTTATACCTCACCGCACTACGAATTGGTGATAGTTTTAGCATGACCTGTACGGACTTTTGATGGAGGAGTTACCATTGTAAAATGAAGGATGCAGTGTAAGGTTTGTTACGGAGAAGGATTGGTCCAAAATTGATAAGATTTCAGTTTATTTTCATTGTTTAATATGAAAACTGCAAGAGAGTGACAGGGTATCACGTTTTTCCTGCATGAGATTTTCAAAGCTATCCCTATTCAAAAACCCTATCCTATGTATGTCATGACTTAGTACAAGCACATGGTAATGAATCAGGACCTGTGTCAATGTTTAGGCTTTAGAGTTCAATGACCTCTCAGTGTTGAGCATGGTGAGTACAGGAGTGTGTGTCCAGGTGCTATGGGCAAACTGGTTAAAGTCTACTAGATCTTATTGGTTATATGCAGGGAGGGATTCGTTGGGGCGAATTGACCTTGTGCTCCTTTCAGGGGTTCTGAAAGTGAGTCCTGATGGGCACAATTTTCAAGGAAAATATACCGAAAAAAGTCAAGTTTTCGGTACAAATGTGCAAGTTTTCAGTGTGAAAAATATATCCCTAATGGGACCCAAATTGTAGTTAAAATTATATCATAGGGGGAACCTTTTTCAACATGTAAATAAACAATATTCTTTTAAAGCAACCAAATTACAGAAAATAAAAACAGTACTGCTGAAAGAAAAAATGACACAAAGCAATTTTTGTTGAAAAATTTAGGTTTTAATTTTCCTTTTTTTACACTGGACCTAGGTCTCAATCTACCTTAATTTAAGACCCTCCAGCAGGATAGAAGACTTATTGTAATTTGAGGACCCAAGTCCCTTTAATAGCAGTAGGTCCCATTTTTTTAAAACAAAGCTATGGGTATCCAACCAAATCTAAGAACCCCCTCCCATGTTATGAATACTTATTGATTTGGCAGAAAAATATAAACATATGAATTAATAAATAGAAAAAAATGAATTTCAAAGAGTGACAATGATACCTCTTGAAATATCGATGTAAATATTTGTACATATTTGAGACTCTATATCACCAATTCTGTTTTAGAGAGACAATGAAAATTGAAAAAATTCAAGAATACAAATCTCCAAATGGCAATGACAATTATCACAGTATTATTTTCGTAAGTATAATAATTTTCAACAATTGCGTTATTAAAAACACAGCAACAACTTTAAAGTTTGAATTCCCCAAAATATGTTAAAAACAGGTATAGGCCGATTGTAGGGTAAATCACCAGTGGCATAACAGGTTTTTTCTGAGAGGGTTTAGAAGAAAAGGGGGCCAATATACTTAAGAGGCCAAGTCACTGGGGAAGAGGGGGGTAATCGCCTAAAAACACAAAAGACCACAAAAACACTGCCACAGTTTTTCGAAATCCCTCAAAATTTTGTTAAATCCTCAAAATTTAGGTATAGATTATAAAAGAGTTTGGTACTTTAGTGGTTCCTGGAACACCTCTGCCTTTGTGTTGTGTTTGGATCCTTCCTAGGATCAGCACCCAGGGTGCAGGATCCTGGCTAACAAAAATGAAATGTGAAATGAGGCCGCCTGAGAATCAGTCAATTTGATAAAGGAGCAATAGCTGGTGTGCACTTAAGCAATATTCACATCTGAATTAACTTTAAAACAAAATTTGGACACACACACAGATACCCAGACCATTTATGTCAATTGAACTGACCTCTAATTTATGCAATAGGAACACTCAGTGAGGTTTTCAACTTGGAGGGTCCTTTTAATCGCTTTTAATCTTATTTCAGTTTTACAAATAGAACTTAAAAAATCAGTTAATATTATTCACAAATACTATTTAGAATCAGTACTTTGACTTGTTTCCCCCAAAGGAGAAAAGGGACTTGAACATTTAGAGCACAAAAATTGTAAAAAAAAAGGTGTGTCCTACACACAAAAAAATATTTGACTCTTATCCCTCTGCACATATACCCCAAAATTACTGAACAGTTTATAAAAAATCAGTATTCCACATTCTTCAAAATTGGACAATGAATTGCCACGGTAGCCTGATAAGTATCTTTATGTGATGGAAAGCAGCCAAATAGTTTATAATGGTATTTCCCTGACCTTAACTCCTAATTGAATATCATTGGAGGTGATTGTTTGATTGCCATAACAACTCCATAAAATGAACGGGTTAACACCACTTTCTAACATCTATTGAAATGGGGTTGAATTGAATGACTTTTTACGACCCTCCTATTTTGGGGAATCTGTGTGTGGTCATGGTTTGCTGTAAGGGTCATCTACCTTGCAGACCAATACAAAACACAGTAAGAAAACATGGTACTAAAACATTAGCAAAATGGGGTTCAAGGGTCTGTCTTTGGGCCCTGCTGGGGTCCAGGAAAACCTGCCTTAGGGTGCATGAAGGGGCCAGGAGGGGCTGATAAATGGGCATGGAAACAAATTGAAATTTTCTTTGGACTTTTAGAAAATTTTTCTTTGCAAAAATTGTAAAATCTTATAGTAGAGTGGGCTATAGAGGGTAATATTTGGTTCATAGTTTCAGATCACTTCGAAACACAGGGTGGTAATATGAGGATTTGTTGATGCTTATCCCATTTTCGAAGAAAAAAAGAAAAAAAAATTAAACAGTGCGAAAACCAGGGTGCCCAACAAAAAATCAAAAATGGTTTCAATGGGGGCCATTTTTATAACATTAAAAAGCCTACAGTTGTAATAAAAACCGCAAACACGACGCAAGGTTCAATTTTCACAAATGTGTTCTAATAAAACTCTTTTAAAATTTTTGAAGTTAAAATCACCAAATAAATTGGATGCGCATGTTATGGGAAAGCGCCCCCAGACGTCAATTTAAGACAAAACGGCATTTTCAAGAAACGAAAGGCTATGGTGGGAAGAAACGAAAGTTGCATAGCATTGTTCCTAATACCACAAAACACATGGGTATTATGGCCACCAATTAAGCAAATTGAAAACAAAATATTTGAGTTATGGTCAAAAATCAAATTTGACAAGTTGAGCGGCCATTTTGGAATTTTTCATGGGGGCAACCCTGGTTTTCGTAATTGTAATTTTTTTCTTCGAAAGTGGGATCAGGGTGGTTGATTAAAGTCATCAAATGAGCCGGTGTTCAAAGTGATCTGAAACAATGACCTTCTATAGCCCCACATTATTATTAGTATAGATTTTGTTGTCAAAAATCTTGGAATCTTACTAAATAAGATTAAAGCTTGCTAGTTGACAGTTATGTCTCTCTCTCTCCCTTTTCAAGGTAGCCTAAAGGTACTTCTACACCTTTTTTCTGTAGAGTTGCAGAAATTCACACAAACATTTTTGTTGGGTGCCTTAGCGCGACTATAGAAATCGGCCCTCCAAATGGGATTGAGTTATTTCTATCTGAAGGTCATTTCATTAAATGTTTTTCTTTGATGAAAATGATCTACGTACTACAATTAATTTTGGAGTTTAGTGTGGTGGTATGCCGATCCAATTTCAAACAAAGAATAACATCATTGCAGGTTTCAAATGTTCAGGCTTAAAAAACATTTCTTTGATTTTAGTCTCTGCCAAAACTGGCTGGGAAGGAAATGGAAATAGGGAGTTTGGTTAAAACGTTGCAGGGATAGATAAAGGATGAGTAACTTGACCTATAGGGAGATTTATAGAAATGATGGGGCCACGTAGAGTTGCACTACGGTGAGCAAGAAGTATATGACAAAGGTTTGGAAAGGCAAATAATTGGAAGGAATTGCCTATTCTCCCTAAGGTCATTTTCAGTGAAAGGGGTCAGTTCAGGGTTGTCAATTTTTAAAATTTTGTTGCTTTAAATATCCTTTTAATAAATTTTTTTTTTTTCGGTGGTAATTATGAAGATAAGTCAAAGTTTACTATTAATGTGTGGATATTATTTAGGACGAAGTTTTAGGTAACATCTTATTTGAAATGACAGGAAGGCAGGGTCGTAGCCAGGGGGGCGCGGGGTTTGAGATGTACCTACCCAAATCTCCAAAATTCAAAAAAAGTCCACAAAAATATGTGTGTGAGCGAAGCGAGGTAGAAAAAAATAGGGTTAGGGGTTTTAGGCTGTTTTTTTGGTCAAAAAAAGGGCAAAATTTGAGCAAAAATGTCCACTTTTGCCCCAAAATTTACACCCCACATTGTTGAAAAAATCCACATGTTGGGGGAAAAAAGGGTTCCACTTAAAAAAATCTGCACCCCCCCCCCCCATGGGCCTGCAGGAAAAGGTTGTAAAACCTACATCAATTAAAGCTTAATACTCGGAGATTCAATTTTAACACATTTTGCGCCCAATGGGCGTGTTTTCTATTTTCTTTATTTGAAATGAAAAGAGTTTTACGTACGTACATCAAATGCAGTTTTTACATTATTTTGCGGGCCCAATCGGCGCCTTTTCATTTTATTTGGATAACTGACAGGAAGGAGGTGTAACCTATGTTAATAAAAGCTTTAAATTGGGGATTCAGTTTTAACACACTTTGCGCCCAATTCTATTTTCTTTTATTTGAATGAAGGAAGGTGGACCTATGTTACATTAAAGCTTACGGCCTATGTGAGGTCAAGGTCATTTCATACAAAGGTCAATGGGAAGATGAAGTTTGTAAACAGGTTCTTGTTCTAATAATGCACTTCTTAACTCATGTAAATCAAACAGCTAACTTGAAAATCATTTCTGATATTTTTTTTATACATGTGTCTTCTGTACTTAAAATGCACTTCAAACTAGAAAACCATCTCTACCTCCTTTTAAATGCTTTTTAATATTCTTCTTATTTCTTGTAAAATTTGCCTGGGCCACCCGACCATTGTTTTAAATACTATTTTGGGTACTTTTGCTCCCCCCCCTCACCTCTGGCCATCCCTGACCCCTCCATGCTTGTGTTGACTGAGTGATAACCTAAAAATCTCATTCCTTCTCATAATTTTCCAATAACCAATCGTGTGGTTTTGTCAAGAGCATCCAGATCTTTCCTTTTTTCAGCAACATTCATCTGCATATATCAGGTTACATGGTCCGAGTTTTTTCTTTGGTTTTAATTCGCATGTTTTTTTTCGGTTTCTTTGTTTTGTTTTGCTGTATTTGTTTGGCATTTAACGGTTTAGGTTTCTGAGATGTTAGAGATACGTTTTTTGGTCTGCATATTAGAATTGTTGAAACCCTTGTGTTTAATCATAAAAGGGAGGCTACCATAAATTTTGGGAAATATATTTTTGTGTGTAGTAATTTAAAATAGTCCTCTAAACTAAAGAGTTCCCCAAAATTTAATTTCCCCCAAGTTAGAGAGAGATGAATCAGATTTTCCGTTTCGATGTAGTAACATTTATGTACAATCTAACAGTGCCATAGGATACTTGTGTATTACAAAATTTTTCCAGATCTGGAAATTTATACAAGTTGTGATTTTCAATTGAAGGACTTCGATTTGAGCTTAGGCCTATGGCACACACACATGATTAGTATATGGAAAGCTTATGGATTAAAAGACAAGATTTGTTTGAAAATTGAGTGTGCCCTCCATCAGGAAATCTTCACCCTTTATGCAAATGGTTAAACCAAGAGTTCCAAAATATTATGAGTTTGATTCACCCCCGGGATTTCACCATTATGCAAAACACCTAAAAAAAACCCGAAAGTAATGATTTCATGTCACAAGTAATCACTTTCCATAAATATAGGTAGTTAGTTAAAAAACCCAAGTTTTTAAACCGGTTTTTGTCCCCGTCAACTGGACGGGGGTGGCCGGATACACCTCCACTCAGCAATACTGCTGTGGTGAGGATTTATTGTAGCAAAAGATAATTGACCGGATGCCCTCCTGACGCCAATCCACGTTTTTTCGGCGGTGGCCTAGCCTTGGCAACTATGCCCACCATAACAGGCGCAAATGTGCCTGGATGGCCGCCAAGTTCTCCAGAGCTGACGTCCTTGGTAAGGTAGATCTTCTTTTTTTCAATTTACCAGGGTAAACAGCTCCCCTCCTCATCAGATACTTTAGAAAAATCGATGGGGTGACAGTTTAGCCGCGACCTCGGCCCTTGGACAGGTAGTACTGGTTAAATGATACCAGTAGCAGGCCCTAAAGCAACCTGACCTGACCTTAGGTGGTAGCAAATAGTGGTAGAGTGGCTTGCTTCCCTATCACTGCAGAGGCAACAAGTTATATTCCCAGCCAAGGCAACCCCCGTTCACACCCATCTATGAATGGGTTCTGTCTGTTTAGACGGCAAAGGTACAACAGCTCAGGTGAGGTGGCACAGAAAAAGGAACTGCATGGCCACCCTATTCCATAAATGCCGAGGTTGTGCTTGCAAATGGCCACCGCAAGGCTCATGGCATTGAGTAGGGACTACCTTTACAAACCAGTAATCTTGGGGAAAATAACAGGTTACAATAGGACCTAGAACGAAATCAGGATTTAGCATAATTGCATAAACTTATGGGTTTTTAAAACCTTATGAGTTATTTTGTACTGTTTCGTTTCGTTCGCCTCCCCCTATGATGTTTCGGCCCCATGATTTTACCCTGGGCCCCCCCTGGGCCTACACGATTCATTTGTAAACCACATATCAACAACTGATTAACCTTTTTGTGTGCCTGGGGGAAGGGGTATTTCTCCACCCCCAAGAATCGGAGCCCCTCCTTGTAAAAATTGATGGATACGGTCAAATTACAGTTTGACAAGCAATAAATAATGTCATATTTGTCTATTTATTAAAGGGGGGAAATGGTCCGATTTAAGGATATGAAGTGTTCATCTTGTTAGATTGGCCTTCACCCCAAATCACCATCTGTAAAAGTTTCGGGATGATATTTCAATCCGTTTTGATAGAGAGCTAAAAACGTGAATTTTGTAAGCCCCATAGAGTAAAACTGTGTAAGATTAATATGGTCAACCAAAATGGAGCACATTTTCTCTTATAATTTCCAAACCGAACATCCTACGGTACACGGCCCTAAGATTTCACATGGTACTGAGAAAAAGTAGTAGCTTTCTACAATTGCGCACTTCACATGCATTTACCCATTTTTGCTGGAAAGTTGTAACTACACCTGCTGCCCCTAAAATAACACGTGTTATGCTTAGCCACTACAGGGTCATTAATACACCAATTTTTCCAATACACTGTGCGAAAAAATGGACTTTGATGAAAATAGGGGCGCGATTGTTTACATTGAAGACGAAAGAAAAGTCTGATAGTGGGCTTTAAAGTGCAGAGTTGTGCAACGTTGAACATGTAGACAGCTGTGTTCATGTTACATATTAAAGTGACAAGAGGAGATTTTTAGGTATGAATTTCCTCTCACATTGCACTTATCAGTTGTAGATCATCTACCAGGAACGTTTTGAAGGTTTTGAATCATGCTGAAAATCAGCCCTTTATTGCCTGACTCTCAGGAGAAATTTCATCTCAACCAGGAGAATCGGCCTCAAAAATACTCCACCCAGGAAAATCTTTCTTCAAAATTGGGAAATTTCCCAGTCGACCAAGGACCCCTGTTATGACCTTGTCGTGATATTCGACGGAAACGACAGGATCAGTGCACCCATTGGATTACACGCTTTATTACGTTATCATACATTTACCCTATGACGGAATTAAGGCATATCCAATGGGTGCACTAGCTGTTGTGTTTTGTTTGTCTTATAATAAGCGGTTCCCACTCCAGCTGTTTTTTCTTCTTAGTCTTCCAGGCCGCTCAGCCAATTGCAAGAAGTACCGTGAAAAGAAACTGCCCTAACTCATTAATATAAATTGATTAGTTCTTTAATACCCAATTATAAACCTAATATGATGCACGGCGACCAGTAATATACTAAGCCACTGAGGTTCCCACTCCTCAGCAATTTTCCAAAGAAGGTACCAATCAATTGATATAGCCTAACTTCACACTAGAAGTCCCAATTAGATCCTTATTGGAATACATACAGATGGAGGATATAAACTCTTTGCAAAAAAGTTTGGAAATTTTTTTCGGAAATGTATTTTTTCAGTTAATTGAAAATGTTATTTTACACTTATTGTATATCAGTGGAAAGCTTAGGTATTCCTATGCTTAAATGACACCAAAATCTTAAGAATTGATTTCTTCATGGTTGAGTGACACTCATTTGATCTTGGTAGGTCTGAAAAAGAAGAAAGTGCCAAATTTCATACCTCGCTTGAAAGCTACAAAGGTTTACCACAAGCTAATGATTAGGTTGGTTGGAACCCGGGTCTTTCTTCGATAGGAAAAGTCAAAGAGTGGTATTCAGTATCTCATCATGCCTCGAGTATCAAATGTGCAGAGGGCTCGTGACATGGGACAAACAAATTGATGCTGGCATATCCAAGAATCAAGTTGTAGCCATGTTGGGGTAAGCCCTAGTGCGATTCCAAAATGAAAAAAAAAAAAAATCCTGAAACTGTAATGGGAAGGTGAGACAAGAAGCAGTTGACCCATGGCGACAAAATCCCATAAAACAGGTTTAGTACTCTCTGCTTGGAATTGGAGGGAATTTTCCAAAATTTGCCTGACGGTTTGTGGGGCAGAGTAGTATCGGACACGAGTCCAAACTTGCTATAAGAAGCCAGCAATGACAGCCTTCACCATCAGGCCTGGTTAAGGTGGTGTTGGCAACAACGGTAGTGGAATTTAAACATGGTGACAGAAATTCATGTTTTCAGATGAATGCAGATTTTGTCTTCGGAAGTTGGATGGTAGGGTTAAAGTTTGGAGGAGACGTGAGCATTTCCCTCTCTGTTGCCTTGGAAGAGCGACAGCTTTTGGTGGAGGCAGCCCTGATAACTGGGAAGACAAGACTTGTTGTTATTGAAGGTAACAATGCTGTCGTTTTCGGGGACAATATTCTGAGGCTGTTGCCATCTCTTATGTGCTCAGTCTGGGACTGAGGTCTGGGACGATATGCAGTACTCCGCTGGCCAAGACGATAATGACCGTCCGCATCGTGCTAGGATCGTCAATGAGTAACTGAGAATGAAAGGGTTAAAAAAAAACTTTAGGGCTGTATCAGCAAAAACTCATCAATTTGGGCAAAATCCGTTGTTTAAACCTACTCGTCTTAATTTAAGCACCTAAATCGAGTACAGGTACTGAACTTTGGCCCTTTCTCTTTCAGACCTTAACCGTATGCAAAGGAATGTCACTCCACCATGAAGAAAACAATACTTATCATTTTGGTTGGCTTGACAGGGAATAACTGAGCTTTTCACTGATATGCAATAGAGTGTAAAAAAATATTTTCATTATTTAAAATACATGTCTGAAAAAAGTTTCCAAACTTTTTTTGAGGAGTTTACATTGAATTTGGCGAAGTGGAAGGAGGAGAGTAAGGGTGTTGCTGGGTATGAGGTGAATCGGCCACACCTGTTCGCGGGAGACAAAACAGGATTTAAAAAACTTTGGATTTACTGTCTTACTTTACTAACAGTAACAACTAGCTTAAGCAAACCCCGTGCGAAGTGCCTAAAGGAGCTGACCTATCCACTAGCCTAACGTAAAGTGACAGGAGGAGAATTTTTTTAGGATACGAATTTCTCTCAAAATTGAACCAGGATCGATGTAGAGCACCTACAAAGAACGTTCCAAAGGTTTATTTGGAACAAACAAGTACAAAAGAAAACAGAAAAACCTTGTTTAAAACATTGACCTGACTATCGTAATTGTCCCCATAGAACATTTGCTTTGACTTTCTGTCGTGCACGACAGAAGTTACAAGTCATCATATTATTACTAAAGACTGCGTATTAGGGCCTATTGTTTTTCACTTCAGGTGTGATTCTAATACATTGGAAAGCATTCCCAAATATGCATAAAAAACCAGGGATCGAAAAAAAATTGGGGGGCGCTTCATTCTGGAAATCTCTGTCTCTTTAAAGGTCCATGGCACGGATCGGGGATCGCTAATAGCCTCTCCAGAAACCCAGATTTTACCGGAAGTGGCGGATATTTTGAGTCAGAGAAAGCTACTATTTTTCTCATTTACCCTGTGAAATTCTTAGGTTTTTAAAGGATGTTTGGTTTGGAAGTTTGAGCGAAAAATGTCTCTTTTTGGTCGACCAATATTAATTTACACAGTCTCCATGGGGCTCCAAATTCATGTTTTTAGACTCTCACATCAAAACGGATTGAAATATCGGCGAGAAACATTGTTAATGGGGTATTGGGTTGAAGGCCATTTATAAAGATGAAAACTTTATATACTTAAATCGGACCATCCTCCTTTAAGTTACCAAGTCCAATTTCATATGCTACAAGTTCAATTTTAGAGAAGGTTCAGATACATAAAATGCCCACCCCAATTCTTAAATTTGAATTTTTCAAATGTTCAAGTGTGCAGTGTGACATCATGCCTCTGAATCAGTAGGTCTTGAAGAGATAGAAAAACCATAAAAAACGAACGTGGACAATAAATCGAGGTTCTGGTTGCAAACTCGACTTTTGTTAATATTAATTTCATCCGGGGGGGGGGGCTGGGGGGGGGCCACTCACTTGAAAGTTACGGGGGTGTGCAAAACTGGTATCTAAAAGTAGGGGGTACATAAAGTGCATGACCTTACATTGTAAGCCTTAGAATACTGTGTAAAATATTGGGTCACACCAATATGGGACACTTTTCACTCATAACTTCCTAAACCAAACATTTTTTTTAGCTCTCATTCTCAGGGGCCCCAGCTAGATGGAAAAATAGTAGCTTCTTTCAGACACAATAATGACCTCGTTGGTAAAAATGGGGATCCCACAAGAAAAACCCTTTATAAAACAGGCTATATTCCTGGATCCATACCCAAACATGTAGAATAAAATATGTAAAACAGCTCTGTAAAACAAGGTTGGCTGGTTAAATAGTGGAACCGCCCCCGAACCGCCCAGGTTCATTTTTGCCACGTGGAAATATGGGAATCATACACAGAAAGTGTTCTTTTCTTGTATAAGCTATAGTTAACACTTAAAGGTGCAACGAGAGATTTCAAATACCAAAATTTAATCCTAAAAAATGTGAAAATTCTGAGTTTGCCCTGAGGTAGCCTTCCATCAAAAATATCCCACTGAAAGGAGTAAGTTGAAAATGTTTCTTGGTTTACAAAACTTGTGAAATTCTAAATTCGTATATGAGCAAATACGAAAATTCAGCCTATGATTTATATTGAAATATAAGCAAATCAAACTCGCCTTTTTGCCTTTCTTTTACGACATTTCTGTCTCAATTACAAGGTAAAAATCTATTGGCGTCTACTCGATTGGAAATTACTATTATGACACAATATTTGGTGCCTCAATAATCTCTCGTTGCACCTAACTGCGTAAGGGTTGCCTTCAGTTAGTGCATAACGGGTGGGGGGGGGGGGGGGGGGGTGAGGGGGGGGGGGGGGGGGTCCTAACCATTTTCCCTAAAGGATTTTTTAGATGAAATCCATCCACCACATGTTAGAAGCTTTCAAGACTCAACATAAAAAAATAAAAACTGAAAGAAAGTTGTTCATTAAGAAAATTAGGGCAAAACATTGATTCATTTTGCAACCCCATCAAATTGCGAAAAGACACTAATTCATTTCTTGCATTTTCTAACTTCACTGATTCACATAGACTTGCTGATTGCTTTAATTGGTGAAGTATGACTATATTTAACATTGTAAGCACAATAGGCAATTCGCGTGCCATTTTAATATTTTTTAGGTTACTTGTTTTAATTTACCATAGGTTTCTTACAGTACACGCTATACGATGTATCTATAGTAAAAGATTATGACACCATTGGCCTACATATACTTTCCAAGGATTTGTTTTCATTAATTATTTACTTGTTTATTTCACTAGGTGTATGCATTATGAAAATCATAATACAGTAACTCTATTCAGATTTTTAATTTTTGTCATGGGCACTTCCGTTATTGGCAAAGGGGGGGGGGGTTCCTAGGGCCCCATGCTAATTAACTTCAAAAAAAACGACGCGAATGGATTTTGAATTTTTTTTGCACCATGCAACGTCAACTAAAATTAGACAATACAAAAAATATCAACCAAATATATTGCAAGCATTAAAAATCGCTGGCCGAACACAAAAATGGGTCCCTAGACCTACCCCCCCCCCTTATGCAGTTAAGTGGTTAACGAACAAGAGAGATTTCACATCAGGTGTCCCATAAAAATTAAAAGGATGATGCTAAATGCAGTTTAAAGCTTACCCATCTCTGAAAGGATAAGCTGAAATTAAGCATTTAAATCATAATCTTTTGTTTTCAACTTTTAATAGCCACCTACAAGGTAACTATAAGAGCGTATTAAAAGCTTATTGAATGTCTGATGAACTTATCACTACATAGGACCCCAATTTTATGGAATCTCTCCTGCACTAACACCCTAATACAATGTACCATACCCGCTACTAAGGTTTAAAGTCTGAGCAGCAGTAATAAGGCAGTCTTTTTTTTTTTTTTTTTAATTTTTTAGGTTTTTTCTTTTTTTAATTATTTAAAAGAAAATGCAGAGAAATTGTATGCGAGTTGTCACCACCACATTGAGTTAAGTATTAATTCAGGGTCTGCATTGCATGCTGGACTAGCTTACATGAACGCAATTTTATTCATACAGATTTGAAACCCACTCTTTCTAGCTTTGAGAACAAATTGGAAGTGCTTTCACTTACTGGGCCAAATTGTAGGATTGATGTAATTGGTCTTTTATACCAGAACAAAAAGCACCCATGCACCACAATTCCATGAAGTAACCCTCATAACCTTGAAACTGGAAAAGTTAGAGCACTGGGCAGTGCAGGAGTTCAATGGTGTGGAGTAAGGGGCAATATACAATTTCAGAAAGTACTATCATTTATATTAAAATAATAATATAATACAGGCTTATAAAGCGCATAAACTTAGAAACCTCTTCAATTTCGCTGACATAACATTAACAGAGGCAAAACATAACAAAGTCGCACAATGATTACACACACAAAAAGGACCAGTACTAGTTGATTCTTTACAATTCTCTTCGGGTTTTTTGATGGACACAATAGCTTGCAATACAATCTACTCATGTTATAAAAATGAAGATGGAATCGTAGGGCTCCGAACTATGCACCTCTTGGTTATAACTTGCAGCTGACAAGCAATCTGCCAGGAATGCATAATTCATGTCTTTGCTCAGGTTAGCCTAGTAGGCCTAATGCTAGTAAAATCTGCAAGTAAACTTGCATCAATCCCCCTGGCAAAGATGGCAGTCTGGAGCATAAATCTTCAGATTACCTTGTGTCCATGAACTTTGACATCATCCACATAATTATGAAGGAGCCCCTATTGCACCTTAACCCCAACTTAATCTAGTTTAATAAATCCAAACTTACCTTCGAAGGAGATGCGAAAAATAAAACCCTAACCAAACTGGAACACACATCACACACATAAATGGATGCACGCCCTAACAATATCCCCCTTTGCTTATTCCCCCCTCTAATAAAAGTCTAACTCATTATCGTGACCCTGAACTCGCCACTTGGTATTCTGCACTTTCTAGCATTTTTTATTCTGCAAATTACAGAGACTGGCAAAATGTAGTTGATAACATTTTACATGTCCCTTGAGCGAATTTGGAAGTTGACTTTTTAATAAAACCGAAATTAAAACCTTTTTTCGAAAATACAGCATAAAACTTCCATAATTTTTGGCTCACTTCTGACACATTCTCGTCCACTTCCACTCTCGCTACATAATGTTCTGGTCTCTTTTTTTAGCCCTTAGGGGTTTTTTGGAGGCTTTTGGAATCGGATGGCATTTTCCAGAGGCGGACCCGAGCACTGCCACCCCCCTCTGAGGCCTCGCCCTCCCCCAACTGGTAAAGGCCTGAATGGGTGCAATGCCCACCCCTATTGTTGATTTTTTCAATGGTGCACGTTGTACTTCCTCAAAAACAGCTACAACTGTAAATTGGTTTCAGAACGCCTAAAATTTAACACCTTTTGAACACCTGACACATGTTCCCTTACGTTTCTGTGATAATACTTCCCAGTTTTCCTTAAATTAATGTAAAATATTAAAAAACCTAATTCAATTTAATTACAGCGGAAATATATTTCACATTTTTTTTTGCTGCCTCAAGTCAAAATAAAAAGTAAATTTTCGTCGGAGTCGCTGAGAACACATCGGACACCTTATAACTTGGCAATCGAACAATGGTTTCAGGCGTATGAGTGTTCAATTCACTCAGATTTCTGAAGCGTGAACAACGGCAGACAGCCTTATGAACACTTCGATCCTAAAAATGCCAATGGTGTAAGGTGTCCGATGTTTCTTAGTGATTCCGACGAAAAAGTCATTTTTATTTTTACTACTTTGGAATTAAAGGTGCGTGTTCCAATCGACTTTGGGACCCCCCCTGATTTACCCGAAGTATTATGAATTGATATCAGATTAAAGGCCGTATTTTTCTCATATGTCGTCCTGCAATTTTGAGCCCTCAGAAATCCATTTCATTCCCAGATATAAACAAAAAACCCGCCGTTTTTAGTGTTAAACCATCAATATTAGCACAGTAATTGAATATTGCTTTGCAACATGCATATGGTCTACCATCAAAACCGTAAGTTTGTTTCCTTCCCACGGTACTTGGTGGGGTGTAGGTGCAAGTCCCAGCTCTCAGGTATCAGGTAAGATCCCATAACTCTGAACAAGCACCTTTAAGCATTTTAAAGGTGACTATATTTAGTTCTAGATGGTTATTTTATTACTACACAAAATAATATTATTTCAAATCTTGGAGTCAACCTTTATACCATTTTGTGTATTTTTACACAATACAGTATACTAGGCCACCCACCCCCCTACCTTTCCCACTTTGATGCAACCCCCTGACTCCGCTAAAAGACAGCAAAGAATGAACATCAGTGGCGTAACAAGCTTTTGTCAGGGGAAAAAGGGGCACACATATATTTCCAGGGCAATCCATATATTAAAATTGTGGTCGTATAGTATGGCCTATGTGTTTTTTACTGTAAATTGAAGACGTTTCCAGAAATTCAGCTAATTTTTTCGGTGGAGGGAAAGGAGGGAGCAAGATTCACCCCCCAGAAATACCCCCTGCCACCCACCCCCCCCCCCCACCCGGTACTTCGTACATCACTGATGAACTTACAATTACATATAAAGCCTTAGATTAATATTCATTCAAAATGCCTAAAATTAGGTTGGAATTCAGGTAATGCACGGCTTATTTTCCAAATTTTCAAAACGTAAACCACATTCAACTCTATACTCTGTCCTATAATAACTCCATGAATAGGAGTAACCCAAGAAGTTTTTTTCAACGTTTTGCTCAAGATGGAACTTTAACAAAGAATGGATTTTCTTGAAACACCTTAAATAGTTGGAAATTCAAGTAAATTGTGGCTTATTTTCCAAATTTTTGGAAAATCAACTCTGAAACCCCAGTTGTTTGGGCTCAAATCATCTCGGAGTCTCAATTCTTGTAGTTCAGCAGCATAATACCCTAAAAAGACGGGTTAAATGCCCGCTTCCCATAGATTGATACAAGACAATAAATCATTACCACCACACAAATAGAGAATACCCATGTTCCACTGGCGTACCGGGGGAGGGGGGTGGGAGGGGGGCTTTGGGGGCTAAAGCCCCCTCAAAGTTCTCAAGAAAAAAAGAGGAAGGAAGAAAGAGGAAAGGATAAAGAAAAAAAGAGGAAAAAGAGAAGGAGAAAAGAAGAAAAGAAGAAGAAAAAGAATATGATTTTGTGGTACATTTATTTGATTTTTTTCATACAAATGCGGATCAAAAAGTGTCGGAAGAAGTATGCAAGGAAAGGCGTTTTCAGGTCTTGAAAACCCTAAAACCTCAGGAACCTCTGCCCCCTGGACCCCCGCCGGGGCATTGCCCCTGGACCCCACCCATTAGTCGCTCCCCTCACTAAGCTCGCTTCGCTCTCATGGTTCGAACATCTTTAGTCCAGCCCCCCTCAATAAAATTCCCTGGGCACGCCTACTCTCTTATTTCCTTAGATTTATTTTTAAGTCTAAGGTGACTGGAATTAGTGACAAAACCTTTTGGGATTTAAAAACAATTCCTTTAGATTCAAATATAAATCTTTAAATGATTTTATAAACAGTTTTTAACTCATTTAAAGGTTTATTTTCAAATCAAAAGGACTTATTTTAAGTAAGCCTTTAAATTTTTTAAGTCCAAAAAAGGTTTTGTCACTAATTCCAGTCTCGTTAGACTTAAAAATAAGTCTAAGGAATTAAGAGAGTATGTGTTCACTATTTATTTCATAAAACCTGCATATAATAGCTGGGGGTAGTGCCAATTGATTTGACCCACACCAGTATAGCAAACCCAGTGAACATTTTAGAATGTACACTGTTAAATCGGTTGTTTAAAAAGTTGTGTAAAATATGGGGTTGTTAAACATATGAACCTACCAACTGGTTGTGTAAGAAAAAAATTAAACAATTGGGCGCAAAATGTGTTAAAACTGAATCCCCAAGTATATAAGCTTTAATTTAACGTAGGTTACACCTTCCTGTCATTTCAAATAAAGAAAATAGAAAAGGTGCCCAATTGGGTGAAAAATATGTAAAAACTGCATCCCTAAGTTACGAGCTTTAATTTGATGTATGTAAAACTCTCCTGTCATTTCAAATAAAGAAAATAGAAGAACGCCCAATTGGGCGCAAAATGTGTTAAAACTTGAATTACCTGAATGTCTTTATTCTCACATCAATGTCCCTATCTGTTTTTTGGGTAATGTTATTTTTATGTGTTTAATCTACCTGCGGTTCGTCCAATGGCCTAGACTATCATTTGATAGCAATTGAAAAATTTCCTTTTTGTGAAATGTGCCAGTGCCGCTTTAGGCCAATGAAAGTGCATATGTTATGTTTCCGTAACAATTTTGCAAATCCTAATGAGGCTACGTCTTTCATTTTCATTATTCATTATGCGTATGTTGATAAACAGCAATTTCACCAAACCTTCAACTGCTATAATAGCTAAAATATATTGTGTCAAACTGGGCCAGTCCCCCCCCCCTCCCCCCGCCCCCGCGCCACCATACATTAAAAAGGTTTTGCCTGTTTCTTAAAATCTCTACTAAAATCACATTCACAAGATGTGAACACACGAAAGAAACCTTGATTTTTTCTTTAAACTACAAAATAATGAACTTTTTACTTTTAGAGATTTCAGCTCTCAAATGCGGCAGAAAATCATAACGAACGCGGGCCGGTTACGGGAAACATAACATCGACTTTCATACGCCTAATCCAAAGTTTTCATCCACCAAATTTGTCCCTGTAAACAGGGTGGCCCGGATTCACCTCACACTCACCCACCCCTCATACTCTCCTCTTCCACAATTCTGAAAACCTGGCATGTTAGCATATATACATGTATACTACAGCCCAGTCACTAAGTCATAAAATTCTTCAGCATAGCCAGACAGAGATTCCTATCTGGACAATAGAATGTCTGTGAATTTATGAGCACAGGTTGACCTATTTCCAACTTCTTTCCACATTCCTAAATAGAGACCGGTCAAAGTCACGAGTCCTTTCATTCAGGGTGCATGGCGAGACTTTGGGGTTTTTTAAAAACAAATTTTTTTTTTTAAAGGGTATGGTCATGCAATGTTGCTTTCACGGTTTATTGGTGGCATGTGCAGAAAGCACCAATTCCACAGGGGGATGGGGCGGTCCCGCCGTGAGAAATTGCGGGCCCGGGGGACCTTGAGTTATGGACCCCTTTTACGTCAACTTCGTTTTCCATAAGCCCATACCGGAGGGTGGGGGGCAGGGTTTGAATTAAGTGGCCATGTGCCGCTTCAGGGGCGGGGGAAGTGGGTGCTGTAGGTAGAATGTAATTGATGCAACTTAATGGTGTCCTTTTTGTTGATTATTCATATTCTAGCATTTTATTTATACTGCCTGGGTGCGGGAGGGGGTGACCCCCTACCGCTCGCAGTTCGGAAGCCTTGCAAATTTTCACTTCCCAAAACAATTTTATCATGACAATTTGATAGAAACAAATAACAATTTGTAGTTTTTCACTTTTTAATGCTAGCGGTATGCTCCACGTTTTTTTTTTTTTAAAAAAAATAGCTGATGGTATATTTTGTTTCAAATAATAATATATTCAAGTGTTCATGGAGAGTCCATATATGAAGCGGCCCGGGTGGGTCAGGCACGAAGCACGGACCCTTGCCAATGTTCACTTTCCAAAACACATTTTTGAGGTATATTTTATAGAAACAATTGAAATTGGTAAGTCGTCCACTTATAATTCATGACCAACCATTTACAGAGGACCTGCACTAAATTTATTAACCGCGAAATTATGTGAGTATTTTTCTCAACGTAAGTAGGTATGCATTGTCGCAGGATGGGAATGCCCCCATCCCCATGCCCCTCTTTTCTCCATCTCTCTCTCTCCCTTTCTCTCCCTCTGAACATTTTGTCACAACCGCAAGTACTGAACTTTTTATTTTTATACGGCCCGTAAACCAAGGGCCCCTAGAACCCTGGGCCCGGGGTCCATTAACCCCCTTTGACCCCCTCTTTGGCGGCACTGGGAGGGTGGGACCCCATGTGAAGCTTCCCCTCCTACCCAGCTAGATAATGAGGAAAAAAAAAAACTCTCTTATGATTATGGCCCATTTAACCGGCATTTCCGTTTTTTTATTTGATTCAAACTGAGAAGAGTTTGCATTTTTTTTAAACAAATGTCCGCAGAGAAGAAATATTAATCCAAATTGATATTTTATTTTATAAAACTACAATTTGATCTATCAATGATTGCAACTGCTTTTTCTTGCCATATCTGGGACAAACATCCTTTTCAAAAATTAAAAAATACCTCATCCTTGGGACCGCTTGTGTCGCCTGCTGTGCGTTTGTATGAATAGCCTCACATGACCTTTGACCTTGTTATGTTAACCTTTGACCTCTTAAAACAAATGAGGGTTCATGTAAACTTCTAAACCAGTTTTGGTTCCATTGAACATCTCACTTTCAAATAAGGGTGAATTTTTTTTCCCAATTTTCAAGTCTATTTTACAACTTTACCTCACATGACCGTTGACCTGGTATGTGACCTTTGACCTTGGTATGGAACCTTTGACCTTGGTATTTTTCTTTGACCTTGGTATGTACTTTTGACCTTTGTGTGCGACCGTTGACCTCATCAACAATGGGGAATGCAAGTTGAAAAGGTGGTACGGGTAGTTGTGCCCTTAAGACCACGTTTGCAGGCATCTCCGGCAGTTCACAAGGGTCCCGTTTAGACATGTTTTTAGTTCACTAGACCCCCTTCAAGCAATTTGGATTTTTTACTAAATTTGTGTGGGCCTAATTTTGAAACATTTTAGTTCTCAAGGGTCCAAATTTTTTCCCAATTTTCAGTTCAGTAGCAAGGGTCCAAGGTGTAGGGCTGCGACACACCTACCCAAATGTCAAACTATCTACTAGAAATCGGAAGGGACGAGAAGAGGAAATAGATAAACTCATTATAGCCAAAGTATAAAATATCCCCCCCCCCCAAAAAAAAAAAGGCCCCTCTGGCACTGTTTATCAACAGAAACACATGTTTTTTTTCTAAATTAACTGTCCTTTATTATCGATGTTTATCAAAAATCTGCCTATCGATAACTTTTTTCAAATGTAAACACATACCACATACTTTTTCAAAAGAAAAAAAACATGCAATTGGCTCGCAGTTAAAGTCTGACTCAGAGATTTTCTGATATTTTTTGAAATATATTAATTCAAAAAGTCAACTAGAACTAAAGATAGTCACCTAGAATGCTCATTTCAAAGTTTTTGAGATAATTGTCAAAAAATTTTTCTTTTGATGTACAGTAAAATTTTAATGTTCATATACAGTGCCCATATTGTACTGTGTATAACAAATTTCGCGGATCCGGAATTTTAAACGAAGATGTGATTTTCTATATGAAGGACTTTTCCGATTTGAGCTTAACGAGTTCACACAGTGATTAGTATATGGCAAGCATTAATGTCCTGCAAAGCACAGTTTATTTGAACATTTGAGGGCACCCTCCAAGGGAAATCTCTGAGTCATCAGCTTTAAAATTATTACTTAAATTAGGCTGACTCGAGATGCCCAGGTGATAGCGACCTCTATTTTTTCGGTTAACTTTCTTCACGTGCCAGGGCCATGGCATATAAGTGTGTTCCGGTTAACCTACTTCGTGCTCTTAGTGTGCTCGCCGGCCACGGCATGCCGCGACACTTCTTACCAAGTAGGTCACGCAGCGTGAAACTTCACATGGCAGGGGGCCACAGCATTAAGTGTGTTCCGGTTAACTTTCTTAATTTCTTCACGTGGCAGGGCCAAGCCATGTAAGTGGTGTTCCGGTTAACTTTCTAGTTTGCTCTTAGTGTGCTGCCTGGGCCACGGCAGCGACACTCTCTTACCAAGTAGGGGCGGCAGCGAACTTCATGTGTGCAGGGTGGCCCATGTAAAGTGTGTTCCGTTTACCTTTTTCATGGGCCAGGGCAACGGCATGTAATTGTGTTCCGGTTTAACTTCTACGGGTGCTCAGGTGCTAGCGGGCCCACAGCAGCGAAACTTCTACCAAGTAGTGCCACGGCCAGCGCAACTTTTCAAAAAGTAAGGCAACGGCAGCGAAACAGCGTAGTTTCGAGCTAATAATCCAGGGCGATTTTAACCTGCCTGACCCAAGGAAGCGGTCCGCTCTGGACTAATTTCATTGTTGAACGTATGAATGCTGTGGCTCGGCTAGGTGAAGGCCGTGGCCTGGCTTGGGGACTTTTCACCCAATGGTTGCTTAGATTAGGGCGATTTTCCGCTGAGGAAGCGGTCCGCTCTGACAGTTCATTTTGAACTTGGACTTAATTCATTTTTGAAAGTCTGAGAGCAACCACCATCCTATTAGATCGTAGGGTTTAATTCCCAATCTTTTTTTCCCCCCAGACCCATTTTTGACACTTTAATAGCTTGCGCAAACCCCTATACTATAAAATCATCTATTCAAACAGAAGATATTGACCATCAGTCAAGCAAAAAATTGAAGGTTTTGTGGAGAGGTACGTCAATGGCAATCCAATTTTTCAAGCAAGGGGGCTTGCAACTAAGGTCGCCTCTATCTACCGGAAGATCTGAAGCTACTGATGACAGGGAAGCAAACGGTTTGTGGCATTCTTAAGGGCATGGGCTCTCCATTCCTAAAACAAGTGCGAACGAAGTCACTTAAGGACTGTCCTGTAAAGTAACAATTATACTTGATTTTGACGCGAAGAGCGTGGAAAAATTTATCCAATAATCAAATTCAATTAATTAATCAAACATGCAAAATTAGTTCGGCTGCTGAAATAACTCAATTCTTATAGTCGATTCAATTTTGTCTTTGAACATTCCTATAAGTGACAATTTATGCTGAGTAGCACGCGGACGCGTGCAGAAAGTGTACTTATCACTTACCAAATAAATTAATGGATTAATCACAAGCGCTGCAAAAATCCAGTGTTGGCTTTTGACAAGGCAAATTTATATATTTGCCAATTCTGTTCCTGCATTATATCCAAAGTACATTGATTTTCTTAAATACTTCGAAACCCCCCGCTGTAGGGTCTGCGACCCCACAGGGATCGCGAACACACAGGTTGGGAAACCTTGGTATACGCTGTCTGGTCGAGCCACTTTCCCTACTTAGAGCAACGTACTATAGTGATGGCTTCAATTACTAACCACAAACTGACTGGTGTGCATTTGATGTCAGGAAAACCGGCAGGGATATGAGCTCTCTTAGACATAGAACCCTCCAACCCACCCCATCCTAGCTAGGTTTTGCAGAAACCGGTAGGTAGGCGAACCAATCTAGAAAGCCTACGGTCAGTTCTTGTGGAAATTACTGTAGGACTTACGGCAGCCCAGCAGGAAAACGTCCACGTAGCGGGCCACGGCCCAGCGAAACTTCTTGTGGTGGGGCCACGGCAGCGAAACACGTCACCAAGTAGGGCCACGGCAGCGAAAGTTAACGTGGCAGCTAGGGGCACGGCAGTAAGTGGTGTTCCGGTTAAACTTTCTAGGGGCTCTTGGTGTGCTAGCCGTGGCCACAGCAGGGAAACTTCTACCAAGTAGGGCTACGGCAGCGAAAGATGAACTACTCTCTTAAAATTTCCATTTTTTAATTTTTGATATTAAAATGTCACCTCTTTTTCCATATATTAAGGCACTAACAGGACTTGCTTAATCAGAATAAATTGAAAAAATCATTAAAAATCAGAATTTTGCATGTTAACAAGTACGTGTATCCTAAAATCCCCTGCAAAAGATAAGGACAGAAAACACCTGGACAAAATCTGAAATGTTAGTAATTAGTGTCTGTACGGACACTTTACAACAAACACCAAATTGACTTGAGATATACCTTTGAACACTATCGTTTTTTTCTTTTCTGCTGTCAATTTCGTGCAGTTGAAAAAGTTACTTTTGAGAATTTAACAGACTTATCCTTCACTTTTAAGCTATTCATGACAAAAAATTTCAAATTTGTGACCATATGATAAATCACTGATAGTTGTCTTTAACCACTGGGGTAAATCAGAATGATGTTCTTTGCATAAAATCACAACTTGTAATGAAATCTGGATCAGAAATTTTGTGATATCAGTATATCCTATGGTATTGTTATATTACACATTACTACAATCATTTCTAAATATCCTTGAGAAAAAATATTCACAAAAGTTGAGATTCCGATATTTCTGGTTTGGGTATGAGGCAAGATTACGAGGTACCCCAGGATTACTAAGGCTAATTGTAATGGTTCAGGATGATATAAAACAACATCTCACTTTTTTTAGTTAAATTGGGGGAAGAGGCTGTGAATCACGAGAGCACTGTAATTGCAGCCCTCACAATTGGAGTGGCAATTCGAGGCAGGTACACGCTTCAAAACTCCACTAAAACTGTTGATGGAAAGTAGTTAAAGTGTGAACAGACCTGAATGAAACAATTCCAGATACTCACAAAATTCACTGAACCTCATGCACCAACAGGGGCTAAAGTTCTATAAATTTTAATGCATTTCTTATTCTAGATGTAACTTTCCCTCATCAATGGCAAAAGTTCCCTGGAACAGGTTCCCCAGGTCTCCTCAACCTTTTCCAACATTACAACATAAAAGTTTTGCATTCCTCCCAGTGAATATGTGTAGCCATTGTGTATTGAGTGCACGAGTAGGGATTATTACCACTGTGCATGGTAACAGGAATTTGTGAAATTGTGCTGCATGCTGTATGCGCGGCAAGTGGTTATAATCAAGATCGTATGCTTCTTGAATATGATTTGTCTCACCAAAATATTACACTCCTCTTTTTACAGCTGCTTCATTCAGTGAACCAGTGTTGTTGCACTTAGGCAAGACACTGATCTCGCTTGCTTCTCTCCACCAAGTGCAAAATTTGCGTTGATACTCGCCCCGGAGGTTGTGGACCTATTCATTAGTCGGAGAGGGGGTCAACCTTCCTAGCTCTACGGGAAAATGAAAGAATTTAAATGCATACATGTGCATGCCACACCGGATGGTCTTGGAGGACACGCCGGTCATTAAAGAGACATGAGGAGATTTCCGAACGACAGCGCCCCAATTTTTTCGACTGGGTTTTTTTGCATATTTGGAATCTTTCACGTATTAGATCCCACCTGACGTGAATAAGCGAAATACGCCGTCTATTATGTAATAAGATGATGATTTAGTACTTTCTGTCGTGCCGAAAGAAAGTAAAGGTACGGTGTTCTATGGGGAAAATTACGATAGTCAGCAAAGTCAAAACAAGGTTTTCGGTTTGTCTTTTGTACTTGTTTGTCCAATAACACCTTACGAAACGTTTTTGGAAGGTGGTCTACAACCATTAAGTGCAATTTGAGCGAGAACTTGTATACTCAAAAACATCTCCTACTGTCACTTTAAGAGATACAACTGGCACATGGGAAAAAATAGTGCGCCCTCAAGAGTTTCAAAATCGATATTTTTGCATGGTTGTAAAAGCTTTTATATACAAAAGCCCTCACCCGACATGATTAAGACCAAATCAGCTTCCTGATGGATAAACAGAACAATTTTGTTAATTCAGAAGACGACAAAATGCTTGTTTTTAACCAAGAACACCCACGCCGGATGCATGTTTCCCACGCTATGAACACTGTCTTGACCGCGCTCTATAACCTTGGTGTTTCAATATCAGGAGTACGAGTCAAAAAATTCATTGGTAAATCTACACATTTGTTGATTATACAGTTATGGAAAATTAAAAGTTAGCCTACAAAATTACTTATGGATATCTGTATCCTCATATCAATTGCCTATCTGTTTTGGGGTAGGTATGTATTTTATGTGTAAAATATATCTTGTTCTTCCAATGATGGCCTAGACTCTCATTTGAATTGAGAGCAAAGTGAAGGAAAGAGAAAAGAGAATTATATTTTGTGACAAATTGTGCCAGTGCGTCTTTAAACTCACTCACCTGCCACTAAATTACAATTCATTCAGGTATGGCAAATTGTACTATAGTGTATTAAGCGCTTAACTTTGCTCTCAATCTGATAACAGCAGTACCTGCACCTCATTGACTTTTTCACTCGGCAAGCATGGTACCAGGAGTCAGATCAGATGAATCGAGTATAGAAATAATTTAACTTGATGGACCCTTAAACGTGATGCCAGCACATTTGTTTATTTCATGTTATAGATATCCTTGAGCAAAGCTTATTCACAATTTAGTTGATTCCGATTTTTCGTTGTGGTGTTTATGAGCCATGCTTGTTTCCCCACAGTCCATGGCCACTGTGCTGTATGCACTGGTATGACAGCGTTCAAGCTTACGTTTGGTGGACAGAATGGTTGAAACTTAAAGGGAAAGATATCCTACTTAAAATACCATTTTTCTAGGGTGAAATTTTGGTAGAATAGTGATCTGAAAGTAAAAAATGACCTATTTATTAACTTGAAATTTTTCCCAAGCAGTACAGGATAGTAGTTTCTATTAATTGTGCCCGACACGAAGCGAAGCCTCATTGAGCAAAAAAATCAGCCGCAAAAAAAATAAGTCCTTCAAAACTGGGACTTCGGGCTAAACAAATTATAAACTTGCTCTAGAGGGAGGTATTGGCAAGTTTATATTTGTTTAGCCTAAACCTCACAGTTTTGAAGGCCTTCTTTTTTTCACACCCTCCAAATTGTTAGGGGTAGGGGTCACATGTTACTACGTTATTTTTTTTTCAGTACATCAATTTGATTCAAGTTTTATATCACTGTTTAGCTATTGAATATGGAACAAAAGACACAGAAGACTCACCATAGCTCATACTTGAGGAGGAGTTGTTATGGCTTTTCAATCACAAAAATTGGAGAAAATTACATTTTTCCAGATTATATTGTCACTGACTGGCGACTTTCTAACCCTTCGTTACCAAAATAAAGAAGAAAGAAATAGATTGATCCCATTTAATGCTTTGAATATTACAAAATGTTCCCATTGTCACATTGATACGCATTGAAAGAATAGTCCATACTAGGAGTTTTCATGTTCATACACTCACAGGAAATTAGCAAAGTCAAAATTTTTGTCACCCGAAAATGCGCCATTTTTGCCTAAAATTGGCCAAAAAACTGAATTTTCTCAAATCAGTGAACAATATGGTGTTTAGTGCCAAATCTGAAAATGTATGAAAGTTTACCCTTAGAACCATTTAAGTAATCAAGAATTTTGACTGTTTCACCCCTAAATATTTTTCACACCCGTGTCTGCCAAAAATAAGTCAAAGCTTGAACACTGTCGATATATCATTTCTCTCCGTTTACAGCAGGAAAATACAAAATGCGAATTTACAGATACGACCAGAAATTTGCACGTAAGATTAGGTTACCGTGGATTACTAAGGCTAAACGGTTCAGATGATGTCAAACTTCAACTTTTTTAGGTAAGTCGGGGGACGATGTGGGTGTGGTGTGGCATCACAGAAATGACCCAATTCAGGCACTATCAGTGATTTGCTAAATCAGAAAATCAAAAAAATCATCAAAAATCAGATTTGTGCATTGTCGTGTAAGCAGAGGTATCCTACCATAACCTACAAATGATATGAACAGAGCCAACCTAACGAAATCGGATATTTGAGTCACTAACTACAAAACACGTAATTTATTGGAGATTCGTATCTTTGAACACTGCCCCGTTTCTTCCATTTCTGTCATTCTTTCAGCTGGAGGAAAAAGTAAGTTATTAAGTTATGAGAATTCTAAAGGCTTATTCTTCACTTGTAAAGCTTTCCTACCAATTTCAAATACTTTGACTCTTCGGATAAAATGCTGATAGTGTCTTAAACTCACAGGGTCTCTTTGCCTCTTTTTGTGGGGATGAATTGCAAACATCAAACCCGGGAGGAGTCCTAGCTTAAAGAGGACATGCAAATTTCAAAAATAGTGCGCCCTCAAGCTTTTTCAAATCGATATTTTTGCGAGGTTGTAAAAGCTTTTTATATTTACAAAGCCCTCCCCGGAAATGTAAGGACCAAATCAGCTTCCTTATGGTAAACGGAACGATTTGTAATTTTTAGCGTCGCCGGCGACGCGAAAATTCAGCGACTGACGAAAAAATGGGGCGTGTTACACAAGAACACGCACGCGATGCATGTTTCCCCAGCTATGCACACTGTTTGATTGGTCTATGACCTTTGTGATGTAATATCAGTGAGTACGAGTCAAAAATATCATGTAATATACATGGTCACTTGGGGTTATCCCTTTTATTCTTTGTTTGTTGTCTTTGGTCCGTAGTTGTTTTGGTCACCTTTTTTATATTTCGGCGTTCTCCACTAAAAGGGAGGAATTGTCTGGGTTTTTACATGTCTTCCTTTTATTGGTGTATTTTTTATATTTGATACATGCTTAATAACTGATATGAATTATATTATTTTGTGATTAAAGTAGGGAAAAAAAACTTAAAAGTTAGCCTTAAAATTACTGGATATCAATTTCCTCATATCAATGTCCCGATTGTTTTGGGGTATGTTATTTTATGTGAAAAATATCTCTGTTCTTCCAATGGCCAGACTATCCATTGAGAGCAAATTGAAGAAAGAAATTTCATATTTTGTGAAAATGCCAGTGCCGTTTAAACTGGGTAGGGACCTGATGCTTGAGTGATGCATGATGCCCAAATGGTAATGTTCATAATATTTGGACCATGGTTGACATTGCCGGTGACTGACAGAGTGGACAGCTAGCATGATAGTCAACCCATGGTTGGTCCATCATACTCCAACCATGGGTATGGCTTTTAGTAAGGCACCAAAAACAGTTTGTCTCAGAAGCAATGCAAAAAAATGCAACATGCGAAATGCATTTTTTTTAGAAAAATGCTAATGGGAAATGCAGGATTTAAAAAAATGCATTTTCACCCACTTTTTTTTTTAAATTTTTGCGGTAGCCGAATTTTCATTTTTTTTTGCTGAAAATTTAAAAAAAAAATTCCAAGTAGCTAAAACCTAAAAAAAAAATGCGCTGAAGACAAATTTTTAAACAAAAAACCACGAGTCTCTGGGACAAACTTTTTTCTGACCATAAGGATGGTCAGCCATGTTCAAAGCATGATTGACAATGGTTTCGACCATGCTAGGTCTACATTTAGATGGTCAGGGGGGGGGGGGTGTCATGGACTGACCTTGATGATCAAACCATGCGATGCCTTAATTCAAACCATGGGTCAGCCATGATGAATAGGGCGATTGACAATTGTCAACCACAGCATGTCTACATTTAGCATGATAGTCTGGTCAAGATATTGACCATGGTCCGAAGCATATTGACAATGGATGGCTGTGCTAAGCACAGTGAGCATGGCCCACAAAACAGTTCAACCATGTTTCAACCGCGGGCAACCATGGTGGACCAGTGCTAAGCCATGGTGACTTTCACCTGTGATAGTGCAATAAGCACCGTTCAAACTTCCAAAGGTCATTGCGCCATTTGTATGGCAGCGGACGTTTCTTTCTAGTGCGTAGCAGCGGAAATGTAAAACGCTTTGATTCATTTGTGAAAAAGGCACTATAAAAATGTCCACAGTTATATTTTTTATTTATTTAACCGGCAAATTAATGTGCTCGAATGCCATCATCACATCAAACTGCTTAGTTATAGTCCACGTATGACAATTGTATTAAGGAATTAAAATATGCTTGCTGCCAGATCATACCCTCAAAGCAACTTTTATGATGGAACATCATTAATTTGTTGGGGGCACATGCCCCCTGTCCGCTCTGGTGGCTAGGCCTCTGCCCGTCGTAATGGTCCACAACTTATACTAAGCCCTGTGGTGGATTTGTGTAGGGCACTCCCGGGGGCACTCCCATACTGGGAATAGTCTGGCTATATATATGGTAATGTGGTATTGTTCTTTGCTGCAATAGACATCATTTTCTAAGTTGGCTGATGCTCACATCCAACAAGCTTCGTTAACAAACTATACACAATAATCCCTTTCATTGAGGAAAAATGTGCCCAAATTTTGTAAATTTTGAAAAAATCGTCAAGTTTTTGGGGCGCTTCATGTGCTCAGTGCACTTGTAATCTAGATTTGTGTAAGCAGCTATGGGACAAATTTAGAATTTTCTCAGGACACTACAATGGGTTGGGGAGGCGGTGGGCAGAACTACAAATGAGCTGAAAGTGACACCTTTTGCTACTTTTTTTTGCTTTTGTATTGAAATAGGAGTATCTCATTAGTCCGCATTCTGTCACTCTGAATTGACCCCAATCTTATCATCCCCACCCCCCCACCAAAGACACCTGTTTTTTGGAAATCCTACACTGAAAGCTTCTAGCTAGTAGCCACTCTATTTCACTTACAGTAGTAGGCAAATGTCATTTTATTTGTTAATGTGCCCCATAGAATCTCTGACATTCACCCTCATTTTAGCCCAACAGAGCACTGATACTTAGGGGAATTTCATTGTGATCCACGTCCTCATTCCGCTGCTACCTAAAAAGTTGAGGATTTTTATATTCTAAACCATTTGTGTAAGTATAGATAGCATTGTTGTGCCTAATCTTAATGCAAAAAGTATGCATTACTCTTGAAGAAGGACCAATTTGTAAATTTGCAGTTTTGTTCATAAATGGACAGAATTACAACCATTTATGACAAACACAGTAACCGATCACAGTAACATCAAAACACCACCTCAGAGCAACTGAAAATTCTCAGGGACTCTCTATAGTGAGGTGTTAGGATCATCATAAAATGCACCTTTAAACATTTTTTAGTATGATCAGGTCTTGTGGGGTTTTATGTTAAAATTTTTTACCATGCTACCCCTAAAGTATTAACATGTGTGTTAGTACATGTACAGTATAGGCACATTGTAATGCATTACAGATTTGGTTTCAAAACACCCCTGAACTAGACAGGGTTGCTGAACAGGCCGTATCAAGGGAGGGTGGCCAAGGGTTGCACGACAACCCCCCCCCCCCCCACCCCCCCCCCCCCCCCGCCAAAAAAATGGCCAATCTGAGACCAAAAAGGTCCCCGCGCTTTATCATGCGAAGTTTTGTCGGCCTTTTTTGGTTCCAACGTAAGGAAAAGTAATGGTTTTTATACTCTTCGCCTATTCTGTGTAAAATTTGCATCCCCACAAATAAATAAAATTGCTGGGATATGGGCCTTTGCTGCCCCCCCATGCTGACACAAAACAGAATAACCTGTTTTTAAGCACTAACACACGCTCAGTATGTGACAGAAGTCTTCACTTTACAAATGTGCACAAAAAATAATCGAGGTATTGGAAGACCCCTACATTTAAGCCTTATTATTGGAAATCCTGGGTGGGATTTTTACATTGAACGGTTTGGCGAACCCTAGCTAGGAGCTCTATCTTTTCAATCAAAAAGAGGCATTTTGGAAAATATTTTTCCCAAGAGACAGAGGTCTAATGGCAACCCTTATGCTAGATATAAAAATAAATGTAGTTGATCACCATTTCAGGGCTACAATCGCCCTATATTTCCTATATTTCCTATCTTTTTTAACCCTCCCCTAAATAAAATCCCTTACACTTTCAAATCCCTATATTTCCCCCTATATGTTTTTCTCCACCGAAATCAATAGATTGATGTTTTGCGCTGATTTGTCACATAATTGATAAAAGTATTGCCTTTCAGAAGTCTAAATTTTTCATTATAAGGATCTTTTAAAACAAGCATTACAACATGGTATCTCCTCTTAAAGGAATCACTCGCCGGATAAGGAGAAGGACGCCCTCTATAGTTTTCATGAGAACGGATGCATTTGAAACATTCCCCACTATAGAAGCGGATGCTCAAGTTTTCCTTGCGTAGTTTCAAAAAATTCAACGTCACATAACTTCTCAAAAAGTGTCTTTTATTTAAAATTATAATACAGGCTTCCAATGTGGTAAATGGAAATTTCAAAATTTGAACCCTTTCCCCCCCAAGACCCAAATGCCGCTTTGCAAGGATGTGTGTTATTTAATAGCAACATATATGTGAGTGGGCATTCTGGTTTTGGGGGGGAAAGACCCCTTTTTTGCTTTTTGTTTTTTGGGGGGCCTGAACACTAAATGGTATTGCCAAAAACAACAACACCCTATTACATAGATCATGCCATTCCACACTACGAGGTAAGGTATGCTAATCTACCAAGGGCTCATTTCATTAGCCTTGGATGGACAATGTTAATAACCGCTGACCATGCAGCTTCTGGATTATCAAAATAATACTAACAGGCAGTGGGTCTGTTTTGCTCAATATACTGTGGATGAAAGCTATAAACTGTGGCCACGTAATTGGATTTTAATAGTGTGATTGTGAGTTTACTTGCTCATGATATAAGCCGTCATGGGCCAAAGATTGCGGGTCATTGTGTTGCATAAAGGAGTTTGCTTGGTGGCATGAAAACGATTATGTAATCCAAATTTGGCACTCATTGCCACTAAATAGGTATTTGGTTTTGTTGCTGCCAGATTAGCCCTTTGTAGCTATGAGACAAAATGTCTATCTAGGCTCAATTACAAGCTCTATAACAACGGGCAGCTATGCAACATCTCCCCGTTTCTTCATTTAAGTCATAACTGGTCATTGTAACGGAGGCTGCTCTAAGCTTTGCTTTTTCCAAGAGTATACACTTAATTGTTTCTCAACTTTTCTATTTTTTTTCTTGATACAAGTGTCTTTTGGTGATTATAAAACACCTTGCATACCTGATAAAGTACTTGTAAAACACCAAGTCAAAAGTGATGATGAAATATAATATATGATGTATAGAGGGCATCCGTCATTCCTTATCGCGATGTCCTTAGCATAGTTGTAAGGTATAAAGAGTCACCTTCAAATCCATTGTCAATTTAGGATTTTGGATTTGGATGACTTTGTTTGAGGCATATCTTTAGGTTAGGAGAGCTAAAAACAGAAAATATCTTTTGTCAGAAAACATAGAAGATTCTGCCTTAATTTCTTTACAAATAGATGCTATACAAAAGTCAGAGTTGGTAAACTCGTACTACACAATAATTGAAGCAAGGATTGTTCTCCATGGGAGGGGCCTACTCAGGATTTTGTTTAGTTGAGTGTGTGCAGCTGGACTTGAAAACCTTGCCCATTTCATAGGGTCATTTGGTAAAAAAAAATACCCATTTCTGAGGATTTTGCTACAATATGTATCTTTTTTTCAAGATTTTTTTTTTGTGGCTCAGGCACAAGCCCTGGAAGATTTGGACTTTTTGTTCAAGATTTTAGGGCAGTTTTGAGGGAAATGACAACTCTTGCCCACATGACCATATGGGGTAATCTAACCAACATTTGAGTATGCGATGCAGTCTGCGGGTCAAAGCCAAAGGTACATTGTGTGAAATTATTTGGGTTTTCTACTTTATTCCCCTTGATGCAATATATGTCAACTCTTGATCAATCTTAGACACATTGATCAATTTAACTTCATACTTTGTGAAAAAGACCACGGGCCCAAGATTCACCAGTTGTGTAAACAGGTTGTTCTCTAAAGAACCCCTATGTGACCTTTGAACTAATGTAGTTTAAAAAAACTATTTAAATGTCATTTCTGGTGAAAGTTAGGTGCTATAATAGTCCATCGCCTTTTTTTGCCTTAAAAAAAATAACCAGCCAAAATAATACTGGTTGGACACAGATTGACCTCTGATGAGCATGATGTGAGCTTTGATCCTATTTTTAATGTCAAATGCAATTTCCTTAGCAATAAGGTCATTAAACTATATGTTCAATCATGCTCAAATGAACAACTGGCCCAAGATGTATACAGAGTGTAAACAGATTGCCCTTTAATGACACCATACACATTATCCTCGAAACCTTTTTATTACAAGCGTTTAAAATGGCCACCAATTTGCTTTAAAAGAACCAATGGCTAAGGGACTTGGGGGGTACACAGATTGACTGTACTGACCATGGACCTTTGGACCTGTTGTTTGTGTGAGAAAAAACAAATTGGGCAATGCAACGTCCTGGCAAATGATAGTTGGGTTGCAATGGATTCAATGCTGATATTGACTACATGTAGTTGTTGACATTAAGGTTTGATAAGATAGAGGGATTATAGCAGCTAGAGGCTATTACTTTAAAAATGAGCTATTTGTGTTATCAGAAAGCTAACAGGAAGGCACATGTACAATTTTGACTGAAAGTGTGAGGTTCCAATGTATATCAAAATGAATAATGTTAAAACTTTCAGAAAAACTTATTGAATTCTTCCACAAAACAAAACCTCTTTGACCCTATGGATATGGGTCCAACATCAAAATAAGGTCAAAACTTCAATGGCTTGACTTACATAGAGTCATACTTAACAATAATTATACTCTGCAGGCAACCCAGAGTCCTCAAAACAAATACAAAATAGGGATAGGTGCACAGTCAGAAAGACCCCCCCCCCCCGACATTTATTTAATTACCTACAACCATGGGAATACTTTCATGTAGTAATATAGTCAATACAGGCAGAGACAGCTTCATTTGTTGGCACAATCTTTCTAAGGAATTAAAATTGCTGGTGATATACAATGGAAAGGCGCCCTGCCCGACATTCCAAGTAAAAAATACATACAAATTCTATATTTCCTTATAATGTTCGTGCGGGGGTTTTGTCCCCTATATTATCCCTCTATCTTGTTTTTTTTGGCCAATATAGCCCAATTTTTGCAAGGGTTGCACTTGTAACCCTGCCATTTTCCTATCCTATGTTTCCCAAACTATGGAACCCATGCAGTGTGGAGATATCAAATTTGCAGGAAACTATTATTTATGCCCTATGTGTCATAGGCTATTATGCACATGCACTGTGGTTTAAGGTAGCAGCTTGCAATAATAATAAGCATAATTTGGAATTACTTTTAAGTGCGACATATCGACGTTAAATGTGATCAAGGCGCTGTGCGGCAGCCCATGATGAAGTGCTCAGCACCTCAGAGAAAGAAACATAATACCCTGAAAAGATTTATGCAAAAAAAAGAAGCTCGATTTTAGAAGCGGAGGAAACCGGAGTACCCGGGAGAAAACCCTGTGATTCTTCTTTTTTTCCTTTTTCCTGGAACGAACAGGATCGATTCGACGTAAAGTAACCAATTTCACATAAAGCCGCCTAGAACGAGCCCCTGTCGGGGGTCGAACCAGAGGAAATCATGGTGAAAGGCAAGGGGAAAGATATGCTTGGCCAACTCGTTCCCCCAGGATGTACCGTATTGTCATAATACACGCCCAGGGGCGGTGCATTTAAAAAGTGGGGGCGTTTGTACAGTCAAAAGAAAAGTCAAAAAATCCCGCTATTAAAAACCCTTACTCAGTTTATAAAGGGTGTGTTCAGTTGCAGCACATGGGGATTTCAACCATGGCTATTATAATCAAAACATGGGTCCAGTTTGATGTGCTGTGAAGCAGAAAACAATGATGACAACAGCGAGTATGATACAGAATTATGACAGTCCGGCATTAAATCATGTTGATTCAGGTAAGCTAATCATTTTCTTGATTGTTTTATCAAAAATCGTAGGGCGTTTATTAGAGCAGGGGGTTTTATAGGAACAACACAGTAATTGAAACCCAGCAGTAAAATGCTATGAATGTATCCCGGTCCCTCAACTCAACATTAAAAATTGGTAACCAATGAGAGTTTTTTTAATTTGGGGGAAAAAGGGGTAATTTTTTACTCTATCGCGGACAGCGAAATCACGAGAAAAAGGGGTATTGTGCATCCATCTCCACGAAATTTTTTTAAAAAGGGGGTATTTCACAGGAATTGTCTCATTTGTCGATCCAACAACAAGCAAAAGGCAGCCTGGGCCTTTTTTTAGCAAGGCGCGCTGTGTGGTTTCCCGTAATAGTTGTCATTGGTGTAAATATAGCATGCAGTGCAAGCTGGTGCACATACTCACGCGCGACACAAAGTAATGTTGATAATTGTATGTTTGCATATGTGAAATGAAAGAGTAGTCATGGTGAAAAGGGGTCCGGAGTGTTTGTTGCTGAAAATCTTGTCATTGAAACCTTGAACTAGGGGGTATTTTAACCCTAATTTTGTCATCGATTTTGCAAAAAAAAGGGGGGGGGGGTAAAATCAATGAAAAAGCATTGAAAAGGGGTTTGAAAAAAATGAACTCTATGGTTACACTTTTAGGTTTGTTGAGGGACCGGGGAAATGTATGTTATACTATAGTTTCGGGCATGGATTGGAATGTCCAGTCAGTCACACCAAAAACATGAAAATGTTATTTTCTATACCCACACATATTTTTTACCTCTTTAAACCTTGGACTTATTTTTAAATCTATAAGACGTGTTAGCGGGACAAACTTTTCTGGGATTAAAAATTAAATAAGTCTTGTAAAGGACGAATTTAAAATAAGTCCTACGAAGATTTACAAGCAAAATCTAAAATGACTTAAAACTCAGTTCATAAGCAATGAGCCGAGACTTATGTTTAGTCTCTAAAAGACTTATTTTCAATCAAAAAGTTTTTTCCCCTAACAAGTCTCTTAGATTTAACAAATAGTCCAAGGATTTTAGAGAGTACCAAGTCCAAATCTAGCTTGTATCCAACTTAGCATATTAAGCACCGGTTATAAAAATATTCACTGTTATTTAGTCAAGAATATTCCATCTCAAAAATTTCAAGTTATAAATTCTTAAGTGTTATACTTCAAATTCAGATCTGCCACAATCTTGAATTTTATCATTTTGCATGGCAGTAGGTATAGTGTTGTTTGAGGTACTCCCTTCACAGAATAGTGCCCCAAATGATGTTTGTATTAAATTTTGTTGTCAAAAATAAATCTCATAAAGGATATGGAGCAACTCAGCATTGCTCTGAAGGGACCACTGAAAAAATGTTCAAAATGTCCGTACCATGCACCATAGTGACAAATCGTTTAGAATTCTCAGCTCTTTTATCATTTTTGAGAGATATTCACTAATTGCCCTGTTCAAAATTCCAGTAGATCCCAGTTGGAAACGTGCATTTCAATGATGGAGAATGAATAATTTTCAACTAGGTTTATTACTGACCAGTTGAACTCTCAGAGCAGTTTCTTACAAACAGTTAAAAAAACAGTTGAAACCAGGTAGTTCCATCACAGGAAAAATGGACAACTTTCAAACTGGGATCAAGTGGAAGTTTGATTTTGGTGTTTAAGTACCAATGACAACAAATAGCAATAATCTATTTGAGAACTTACTTGATTCCCGGAACTTGTAAAGTTGCTCATTGTGAAAAATAAAAACAAATTGCGTAAATACAAAACGCATAAATGAAAACTATTGGTTTCAATCCGTATGTTTGTAATTGAAATATAGACATGTCTTCTTGATTTGGATATATACGCAGATTTTTTATACAGCTTTTGAAAATAAAAAGCAGCCTAACTGTATGTCCAACAGTCATGCGGGATTAGCCAAAAGCATATGTATAGATGATAATCTGTGATCAGATGTCATAAAACTGTCAAGCCATTAAATTACTGAGAACCATGCCTAAATTAAGGGTAGTATAGTAATATAGAAGTCATAAGGAGCAAAGGACGGTATTGCAAATGCATTCCGTTCAGCACACGCACAACATCCAGGGGCGGATCCAGGATTGAAAACCGTCAAAGTTACCGGGGGGCTGAAAGGTTAAACGGTCCAAAATGGCTGATTTTGCAAGGGATTTTGTAGAATTACCGGGAGGGCGTGCCCCCTCCGCCCCTCCTCCCTAGAATCGCGTCTGACATCATACCGCGCATGACAGCATTGTAATCCCTCATTTGCATCCTTGGACGTCATATGAATTTCTACACTAAATAGAGATAGTGCATTGTTCTTTCCAAGACATTGAAGGGTCACAGGCAATGGGACCCCAGTTTGTCTTGCAAAATGGACCAATTTGCCGTGAACAAAAATCACCAAATTCCACAAAAAGGCAAAGTTTTTTTTTTTCAATATATAAGCATATAAATGTGTAGGATGAGGGTTTGAGCATCTTAAAAGCAGCAATGGTCCCACAACCATCAGACAGTAAATTTACAACCTATAATATTCTGCCATAATTTGAAGGTAGAAATATGATTTTCAATTGCATATAAGTTTCATAGGTAGTTGGGTTCTTCTGTTATGTGAAATGCACGTGAGTTAAAGGTGGATGGCCTGAGAACTTTTCATTTAATTGATCACCACAACCCAAACACCCCATGCTAAAGTCTCGCAATGATATCTAAATCCCTTTTGATGTGAGAGCTTAAAACTGATTTTGTAAGCCCATAGTCTGTGTAAACTTAAAGGCTGAATGACTCGGAGATTTAAAAAAAAAAATCACTTTTCAAAGACGTAATGCTGTCCACATACTAATCACTGTGTGAACTAGTTATAGCTAAGCTCAAATCAATTGTCCTTTTATAGAAAATCACAAATTTGTAACAACATTCCATGCGAATTTTTGTTATTACAATGGTACTGATATACTGCACATTA
Source organism: Ophioderma brevispina (assembly GCA_023653785.1). NCBI lineage: Eukaryota > Metazoa > Echinodermata > Ophiuroidea > Amphilepidida > Ophiodermatidae > Ophioderma > Ophioderma brevispina. Next base: position 45,716 of record JAMKCH010022049.1, read on the forward strand.
ATGTCTAACGGCATGAAACGAAACCTGGTTCCTAGGTACTGTGTAAATTTAAAGGTTGACTCAGAGGGAATTCCAGATGGGGGCATCTGCATTTTTCGAATGTATTTTACATGATCATATGCTTGTCACATACTAATCACAAGCTCAAATCGATGCAGTCCTTCATGTAGAAAATCACAACTTTGTAACAAAAAAATTCTGGATCGGAAATTTTGTTATGGCCGTATGTATGAACTGCAGGGTACAAAAAAATGTACACAGTGCAAAATGGACAAAAGGCACCAAATTGTATTACTCTCAACACAACATTTATTCCTTACATGTTAACTGTACATACGGTATACGTTTTGGAAAGCTTATACGACAAGGATGTCAGATATGGCCAAAAAGGAGACAATATTCAGGGTGGGTAAAATTCATATAGGGTGTGTAAAAATAAGAAAAAATTACATTATTGTCATTTAATAATACCGGTCAAATTTGTTTCCAAAAATGTGCAGGTCAAAAACGGTGTGGATTTGAAAGACTGACAAAAGCCCTCCAAAAATAATAAGGAGATAAAACTAATATGTTCTGTTTTGAACATACAGGGTGGTTCAAATTCACTGAATTTTGACAAAAAAGGTCATTTTGAAAGATTAACTTCTTTGATTCAGTACTAATCCTAATTTCTTCAAGAGGAAATACATAAGAATAAGATGGGTTCTGTTATGAGCAAATATTAAGTATACAGGTGATTCCATGATATTTTACAGGGTGATGATCCATGTATTATAAAGGGTCAATGGCCAATATTAAATTCGCCCTGTATTTAACATTTGAGCAATAGATAAAAAACCATAAGTAATAACAGTGTACAGGGGGCCATTTCTTACTAGTGAAAATTTGTATTCCCATAGCTACTCTAACGTGTTTCGACTTTACAAACTTCAACTGAAAACGCAAAAATACACAAATCGACAGCTATTGAGCACATGTCTTCAAGGTCTTGAACATCAGACAAGAGTATTGTTCATGAATCATCTATTCATATAACCAAATTTAAATCATGCTTTAGTTGTTATACTACATGTATACAACCTTTTTGTTTGACTGAACATACTCATAAAAGTCTCTAAAATCAGTGATCATACCGGTCCCCCCACATAACACAATTTTAGTGAAGGATGATGCCACAGGTCATTAATACAGTTAATGCTTCATTAGGCTAATGACCTTTATATAAGGGATCCCATGTGTGATTAAAAGAAGAGAATTATAAAGATAATTAAAATCAAGTTAATCCAAGTTTCTACCTAGTTTTTGGGATATAATATAGCACAGAACAGCCGAACATTCCACCAAAATGATCAAAAATTGTACCTAATTAACATCTAATTAAAAATAATTAAGGACACTAATGGAACCTTAGTTTGTATCATAAGTTAGATCTTTCATTCAGGACTGTGTATCGAGCAATTGAGCTCCTCACAAGATGTTTCACTTCTCACTTATTAAATTTATAGGCAACCATTTCACGCGTTTGTTGTGTAATGTCTTATGGCTTCCCCCCGGCTCCCCGCAGTATATCCCCCTGTACCAAGCTGAAGGTTTTCGACCATAACTCTCATAATACTAATCAAATAGGGCATGGAAAATGTGTTTTTATCTTAAAGAGCAGGCTTCTAGCAATAAATAGAACTCAAATTCTTTTGAACAGAGGCAAATAGTTAAAGAATTAAATGGAATAAACTGAAAAAAAAAAAGTTGGAGTGTAACAGATCCCCCATTTAGTGTACCAGTTCATGAATATGACCTATACACAGTATCCTATGGTACTGATATATTGCACATGTTTACTGCCTCAAGACAAAAACTCGGTGTCATCTCAAACTTAGAATTGAATCATATACCCAAAATGTTGACCATGTCACTTCCAGTAAAATATGGGGGGCTTCTGGGGACGAGGTATTAGCGATCGGGCCAGGAACCTTTGAACTACTTATACAAGTCATACTAAATAGCATATGATAATTTTAAAACTTTTAAGTACACTTTAAAAATATTACAACCGTAAAATACAGAGTCCTTAAATTTAAATAAACCTGTCTGTAAAAAAAACAAACAAAAAAAAAAAAAACCAGACGAGTGCCCCTTATAGTCACCTTCAGATGGTCACCTTTTATGAAGTCTTTATGACATTGTGGGGGGGGGGAGCAGACCTATTATAAACCCCGAAACCCGCCAGGGGGGCCCTTAGTCGCTGTTTTATGACGTGCAGGGGAGCACATCGGGCCTATTATTAACCCCGAACAGGGCGGATCCAAGATTTGAAAAAAGTCAAAATTACCGGGGGGCTGAAGGCTGTCACTTGTCCCAAATGGGCTGATTTTGCAATGTTTGTTTGCAGAATTACCGGGAGGTGCAAGCCCCCTCCGCCCCCCAATGGATCCGGCCTGCGAACCAATAAGGGGAGTGTTGGTATGCATATAGAGTAAAATTTGTTAATGTTTAGTTTATCTAAGAAATGGCGTAGTCAGGTGGGGCAGAGGGCCCTTTGATTTTTTAGGGGAAATCGGGAAGTAAATGATGGGGGCTATGTTCATGTTAAATCAGCCTTTTTTTTTTAAAAAAAAATATTTTTGCTAACCTCTGGGACTTCCCCTCAGAACCCACGGGAGGTTACACATGAAAAGTCTCAGTCAGTTTCATGGTCTCATCAGGACAGAGGGGACAGAGGGGACCAGGCAATTTTTTTCTATACATGGAAATTCGTAAACATGCCCACTATAAAAAAACCAATTGTATTTGTTTGTGTTTGTCACACAGAGGCCATGAGAAAGCCCATGAAGAATCCAAATCTGAGCAAATTTATAAGATTATTTTAGCCAAAATTGTCTGCAAATAAGCTTGTTCAAAGATTTAATCTAGAATATATCCTATTGTTTTTGCATTTGAACTAGATCAATCCAAAGGTTTTTTTCACCACCTTTTTGGACCCAAATTATTTAAAAGATTCGCTTCAAAAATTTTTTAAAAACAGCGCCTATGTGCGCATATCAGAACACTTAACTGCATAAGGGGGGTTCCAAGGTACCCAATTTTTGTTTTCAGCCGGCCAATTTTTAAGCTGAAATATATTTGGTTATTTTGTAGCGTCTAACTTTTAGTTGCGATTGCATTGTGGAAAAAAACAAATACATGTGTGGGTTTGTGTTAATTAGCATGGTTCCCTAGGAGCCCCCCCTTATGCACTATAAATGAAGTGCCATGACAAAAATGAAAAATTCTTATTAGATTACTGGATTCTGATGTTCATAATGCATACACCTGTGAAATAAACAAAAAGTAAATAATTAATTAAAAAAAAATCTTGAAAAAAGTATTAAGTAGGCCCATTGGAGCCATAATATTTATATACATCATGTAGCGGTTACTGTAGGAAACCTATGGTAAATTATACAAGTAACCTAAAAAATATAAAATGGCAGTGACAGTTATGTGTGTGCGAATATGATAATTATAGTCAGTCTTAACAAATTAATGAAGCAATCAGCACAAGTCAGTGAAGCAATGCCGTAGAAAATACAGACAACATTAGGTCTTTTTGGCACATTTTGACGGCAAAAATTAAAAATCAATTGTTTTACCCCTAATTTTCGTACTTTTTTAGTTTTTATTTCTTTATTTCTTATTGTTGAGGTATTGAAGCCTTCTAACATTATGGTGGATTTCATCTAAACAACCCTTTAGGAAAGGGGGGGGGGGGTTTGGTACCCCCCCCCCCTCCCCCCCCGTTATGCACCTAACGGAAGTGCAGACCGCTTATGAAGTTAAGTGTTAATATTATGGTTAAGTGTTTGGAATTAGAAAATCAAACTCCTTTCTTGACAAAAGTGTTCTTTGACTGAACTGGGCCAAAAGAAGAGGAAATTATCAAAGCCTTAATGATGGGAAAATACATGGAGCAGCCTGTGATAGCGTCTATAGCTAACTGTACATGCATTACTTGAGAATAGCAACAACAGTGGCTTTACTTTATGGAAAATGAACCGAGGATGTTTGCTCAACTTGAACATTTAGTATGTCGATGGAGGGAAGATAACCCATGTGGAAAATGCAATGAATATGCATGCTGATAGCATGGTTCCTAACTGGTAAACCGGGAATTTCCCAGCTTTTTTTGTTACCACACTTACTGTTGATTTTTAGGGCAATTGACTTAGTGAGGTCAGTTTATCATGCATGCTTTTGATGAGGCATGAGGTATCTATGCGCAATGGTATCGTGAACCCAGAATTTCAAAGAAAAATCTGTTGAATAAGAACAGTTTTTAACCATAACGCATCGGCTAGGAAGCCAGGGGCCGTTGGGGGGGGGCAACCCCCAATAATTTTGGTAGGGCAATTTTTAATCTTAACACTTTTTTACCAAAACTCAAATTCCAAAAGGCTAGTGGCTAGCGGCAGACGTCTGTGGAAAACAAGGGAAGTTAATTTTTTGGGGGTGAAAAGGAAATCTGCCAAAAAAACAAAAATCTGTCATTTTTATTCACTGGTGGGGAGGGCCAGTGGGAACTGGGGGCAAGAAAAAAAAATTAGGGGAAGAAAATTTCTCCTTTCATGATGCTGAACTGCCTTCCCCCACCATCCCCACTTGATTGCTCTACACATCGTTGTGTGGGATCCCCACACCCCAATCTGAACTCATAAGCAATGTAACGCCTGCATCTGTTTTAGCAATCTGCGGGAGGGAGTGAAGGAATAACGGAAAGGGGAATTAGGAACTTTGGGTCAGAAATTTGGATAGGTCTGGAACCAGGGGCCCTTCAATAACGGGGATTGCCACACTATGACGTGTTGCGGCCGGGCCAGCGGTTCTATATAGTGGACACATGGGTTCCCACGTGTTAAAAAAAAAAAAAGAATTGGAAGTAAAATAAAATCTGCTTTCACTCATGCATTTTATGTTTTACAGTGACAGTGACAGCTTGATTTGAATTTTTACTGTTATTAGTTGACATGCAGAACATTTAAAAAAAAATATAAAATTGTTTCTAAATTCAGAAAAAAATCAAAACACAATGTGTTCAATCCATCTGTTGCATGTTTTCAGACAATATTTTCACAAAAACGAATTGGTCACAGTAAGTACCCAACTATCTGTTTTTATTTCATAAACCCTTCCAGCAAAAAATGGAAAAAATACCATGAATTCAACGGAACCACAACATGGTGCCTAGTTTGATGAGACAGAAAAAATGTGACAGGCAGATTTTTTTATTGTAAATGATTGTAATATAAAAGTAATTTTGAGAGATGAGAAAAGGTGACATTAATCTTAAACCTATCATATTAAATATAAAAAAAAAACGGAAGATTTTTATAAGAATATTTTAAAAAAAAAAAATCATCATGAGTATTTTCCCTCAAAGCAAAGCAAGTCATCCATGTGTATTAATAGTAATGGATCTGAGACGAGAAAGAGAGCAAGTTGTAAAAAACGTTGCAATGCAATTCACTGCCGCATGCCGACGTGTGAAACATTTTGTTTTGTGAGTGCCAAAATTACCACCTGGGCTAGCGTATAAAAGGTAGTTCCTATATTTTTTTTAATGAGATACCTTACTCCTATTAATATTGCCTTTTAAATTTTCAATCAAAATGACCTGATGAGGCATACAATTGGACTCGGATCTTGCCTTAAAAATGACTTTTATAATGGGAGAAAAATTGTTCAACCACTTTGTGTTCACAAAAAGATGCACCCATTCATGTTTTTTTGTCATTGTGAGACGGTATCCATCACTCTGATTAAGAATTCAACTATTTTTTGATTACATGTTGAATAGCCATGATTCTTTTTGTACATTTTTTTATGTTAATTTTATATATGCTAATGTAATTTCCAAAATTTGACCCCAAATTCAGGCTAGACCTCGGATACTTTCTTTTGTATATGTGGACATATTAGAACTGCAAAAAAAAAGGAGAAAAAAGTGTCTAAACATTTTAAAATATGGGTACAGATTTTAGAACCATGTAGGGCTGTGCATAGGCCTCCATCTAGTATCGTGTTGTTTTAATGTATTTAAAATTCTAGTCCATTTAAAGAGTGTGGTTATACTCGATTCTTGCTTGTTTTTATGCTTCTTTTTGTATTTTGTTATTCATTTTGATTTTGGATGAATTCTTAAATAAAAGTTCAGGGCACCTTGCCTTGTGCAAAGATAAAAAATAAGTCAACCACAGTATTTTTTAGATCAGATATGGTTTTAGATGGTGCCATGCCAATAGCAGCAGGCTGGATCGCTTGCCCACAGGTCATGACCCTAAGCCAGACAGTAGATTTTGAAATTACCAGAGGGAATGATATATTCTAACAAACTGTGTTAAGGATATTTAGCATCATAGGCCTGGCAATATTTCGATAAAAAAATGTGGGCAGAACCAGTGGATTTATAAAGAGTTGTGAAGATGAAATGTGCCCTTCTAATGGGGTGGGTTAGATTTCCAGAAACAAACCCATGTGAACTTGATTTTGGTATCAATGGATAGCTTAGGGTCTCCTTCCATCACAATGATAGAATAGGTGACTCAGTTTGTATACAAAACGTATAGGAAAATTCACGGGGGGCCACTGTATTCAAAGGTGATCTGGATGTGTGAACAAGAAAAGAAAACGCGTTAATAAAAGGATGCATTTTTCCAACAGGCGATGTACCGCCGTACATCGTTTTAGGGCTGTCAAAACAGCAAAAAAATATGGAAAAAAAAAAGGGTATGTTTTCTTAACCCTGAAATTGTCATGTTATATCTCCACTTAAAGCGGCACGGCACATTTTCACAAATTATAAAAATTTCTCCAATTTGCTCTCAAATGATATCTAGGCCATTGGAAGAACAGAGATATATTTTACACATAAAAATAAACTACCCCAAAACAGATAGGGACATTGATAGAGGATAAAGGTATCCAGGTAATTTGGAGGGCAACTTTAAGTTTTCCATAAATTTAATCAACAAATGTGTATATACATGAATATTTTGATCGTACTCACTGATATTAAAACCACAAAGGTTATAGACGGTCAAACAGTGTGCATAGCGGGGAAACATTCATAACGGCGTGCGTGTTCTTGTGTTTTTAAAGCCATTTTCGTGTTGCTTGAATTTCGCGTTACGCCGGCGACGCTAAATTACAAAATCGTTCCGTATACCCATAAGGAAGCTGATTGTGTCTTAATCATCCGGGTGAGGGCTTTTGTATATAAAAAGCTTTACAACCATGCAAAAATATCGATTTGAAAAATCTTGAGGGCGGCACTATTTTTCAAATGTGCGTGTCTCTTTAAGCCGGGATCAAAATCATCCAAAAAGTTGTAATCAGAATTGGGAAGTAAAGCAAAGCAAGATAATAAAGGGTTATAGTACGATTCATTGACATCGTTACTCAATGAACTGCGTACTTGTTGAGGTTATTCATAAAAAAATAAAGATAAAAATACATTGTTTAGGGTATTGTTTTTAGATTGGTTATTAGTCGGTGTGAAAAACAGTGTTTAGGGTGCATTTTGAAGTCTTGTTCAAGCATCATATCCACCTCTGAATACAAGTGCCCCCCCCCCCCCCCCCCCCCCCCCCCCCCCCCCCCCGGGGCAAGGAAAATTTGAGTTTTGGTTAAAAATCCCCTAAAAATCACACAACCCGTCCATGTTTACAGGATTTTGGCCAATACCCCCAAAAAAAAACAAACACTAATTGAAACTTTTTTAGCTCAATCAAATGAAGACCTTATTAAAAAGAGCAATTGTATAGTGTAAAGTAAAAGTAGCACTGAATGCAAGAAATTTTTAAAAAATGGAAATGCATTTTTGAGCTTATAACATCAGTGGTAAGTTCATAGAATTCCATATAACTAATCTTCAATGTAAAAAATGAGTTTTTGAGGAAATTGTCATACGTTCCTGGCAAATGACATAGGCCTACAGCAATGATCATTCTAAACTAAACAGCTGATTGTGTTACACCAGTACTGAATAAGCAAAGATCAATAATGTTGGGTTAACTCTCTCGTGGGCTGGGCAATTGTGAAATAAGTTATAACACATAAGTCGGACATTTGAGACATCTAAATAAAAACCCCAAACCAACGACTAGGGCTTGTTTGGAACTCATTTTCAATGCATTTTGCTGCCTTTGAATATGCCCACGAAAATAAAGATTGAAATGTTTTAACCCAAAAATTCCAAATTTGACAAAAATTAATGGTGTTCGAGTGCACTCGACATCCGCAGGGAGAGAGTTAAGATCAAAATGTACTGTCCTGATGCACCAAATTATGCTTATAAATATGGGCTGGTACAGGAAAGCTTTCTTGCTCTAAAGTCATGACCGTTTATTGCATGTTCAAAGAATCAGATATGAAAGTACTACCTTGTCTGATTCAAGCCATAACCACACCCAAAGTTATGTTAGCCACAATCCATGCCCGTAACCAGGGGCGTCGGAACACAAAATAAGGTGGTACGGATGACGGGGGTCTGGGTTGTGTATTTTACCCCCCCAGCGGGGATCCAAGGGCAGAGCCCCTGGTGGGGTTATAAGGGGGCAAAGCCCCCTTAGCCAGCGATTTCTAATTTGGAGCATAATTTGTACAGGGTACAGGAGTTAATAGGACGACTAGTCAAAGGTGTACGTAGTACGGTTTCAGAAAAGAGTTTGACCGTAGGCCTACGTTGCATGTTGTGGAGGACGAAGAAAATGGACTTAAAGAGAAGATAAACCGAAAAAAAAAAAAAAAATCCACCAGTTCATTTCTCTCTCCCTTTCTCTCTTTTTTTTTTTTTTTTTTTCCTTTTTTCTTTTTCCTTTTTTTTTTTTTAGGAAAAAAAGGTGGACGGGACACCTCGTACCATCCGTGACCGGTTTCCGGAGCCTCTCCCGTAACAAAAATACCAAAAGATGAATATGATGATCCGGATTGTTGTTTTGGATTAGCAAATTATGGCTTATCCTTGTGTAAGTATTAGGGAGGCTTCAGCATCACCCCCCCCCACACACACACCCACACACACACCTCAATTGGCAGTTTAACCTCGGGTAGGGTGTTAGCTTTTGGGTATGATATTTTTCTGAATGTGTGCAAGGATACAAAAAACAATTACGTAAAAAAAATTTGGTGACACATTAGTTGCTGCATTTTTGAACTGGTGAACAATGAAGGGAAGTACCAACCCCGGTTGGAACAAGGGTAAGTGATATTGAATTGAACAAGTTTAATTTAAAAATCCTAAATGTAGAATGAAAAAATATGTTCACATTAGGAAAAGACAAAAAAACATGGTGGTGCCTCATGTTAAACTACACAGTTTTACTATTTATGGGGGTGCCTCATTAACTACATAGTTTACTCTTTCAGGGAAGGGGTAAGCCTTTTAAATGGTGTATAGTGCTATTCTCAACATGTCTCCAACCCCTGTTTGTGCACCCACACTCAATGCACGAACGACCTGTGACTATTCATCATGGACGGATCCCCTCTGGGTGGATCCAGCCCATTCACAATTTTGCTGAGACCACTTTATCATGTGTAAAGTGATAGAATGACCCATTCATTATGGTAAGGTCAAACAATAGCGGCCATTATGATAGAGACACAAGGCCATTTTCAACAAAGAGGCATTAATCATTTTGAACCCACTGCAGGTTTTTGCACATTTTTAATACATACCAACTCGATATATCACACCTGAAGTGAAAGCCGGAATACGCGTGTTCTGTTAAGATGATTATTTTCTGCCGGCACAAAGAAAATATCAAAGCACGCTTTTTTGGGATCGGCGTTATTAGCCGGGGATATAGCAGGCAAGTTCAAAAGGGTGTTTCCATAGGGAACACCCTTCTTCTGACACCCTATGAAGTATGAAACCGAAACGGAATAAACCCACATAAACCGTGTGGTTTATTCCGTTAGAGTTTCTGAATTCATAAGGGTGTCAGAAAGAAGGGGTGTCACATTATGAACACCCAGTTCAAAACATAGTTTTTTTTTTTCTTTTTACTTGGTGGCCATCAACCTTTGAAGTGTTCTACAATGATCAAGTGCAAATTAGAGAGAAAATTCGTATTTCAAAAAATCTCCTCGCGGTCCATTAGTTGTTCCTATAGCTGGCTAAAAATGACCCCATTTTTATACTAGTAAAAGTTCACATTTTACTTTCGACCCATTTGGGACACATTTGATGTACACCTACACCTGGTTGGGCTATCATAGTAGAGTTTGGTAGGCAGGTCCAATGTGGCACCAACAATAAATTGTTTCATGAGATGTTTTAACATCAATGTTTCCCAAAATGGATTTGAAAGCAAGGCCTTTGCGCCGGGGTGTTATTTAGTAGGAGGAAGGTTCCATTCTGGTAATGTTTCTTGGATTAATGAATATTTCAGAGGTCTTTGTAAAAATTGGGTTTAGTGAAGGAAGAAGGAAAGTCATCCGCATGCAATCAATGGGTTAGAATGATGACTTTTGTTTCTGCATTAGTTGATGTGTGGTACTTGAATATTACAGCCTCTGATTCTTTGTATATTATTAAGAGTCTTAGCCCAGGAGCTAGAAGACATTTGTAAACAGTCTCGAGTACCAAAAGGTTTGAGAGGGATTGATTAAATATGTAGATATAGCCTGACAGGAACCCCTGCAACGTGATTCTTAAGCTGCCGAAAATGGTTGTGCCTTAAGGAAAGGGGGGCCAAGACATAGTTTGACAGGGTCAAATTTTTTTAATTGAGCCAATTCGTGTTGAAAAAAAAAGGATGTAACCAGTTATTTGTCTAAGGATTCAGAAATGGTTAGTTTGTACTATACCTAAAACATCAAGTTTAGAGAGCTAATGCTTAAAAACAGCAAAAATCAATGTAAAAAGGGTCAATCTCGCTACAGGGGTAAATTTTAAGTTGCTATAATTGGATAAAAAATGGTGCCTGCTTGCAAATTATGGTGGACCTCATAGGATAAATGAGGAAATAGTTTTGAGTGTCTCAAAGCTTGCCTAACGAAAGTAGGGGGAAACAAGTTAAAGCCCCATTGAATGCATATGGACTTTGAAACTTCTGTGCCCCGAAAAACTATACCTTTCTGAATCCTTGTGGTTAGACAAATAACATGGTATAATTTCAACATGATTTGATCAATTAAAAATTGACCCCATTACAAATTCGTATTATCTGACAAAAAATACCCATTAGATAGTAGCACTGGGAAAGAAAAAAAGAACCCAACCCATATAGTAGAATGCGACAATAGGCGGCACATAGGCTATGTACCTACCCCTTTCCACTTTGTAACCCAACCCCAAGAATCTCCCTCTACCATTTCATCCAATAATGGTCTTGTATGGAAATTGTTTGATTTCAAAACCAATTACCCTTTCAAAACATAGGTACAGCGGTTCCAAAATGGTATCCAATTATGTGGTCACAGAGAATAACTTGATCCATCCACTGCACTTTAAAAGCTAGAGAAATTTTAACTTTTAACCAAAAGTTGTATTTACCGAATGTTGCAAGATAACCCCAAGTGACCCCTGGACCTCATGATGCCCACATAAGACCCTTGCCTCACTGCCACTAAAATGTAGTAGACAACATTTTAACCAAAAAGTGATACCAAAAGGTTTGACACAACTCACAGACTGAAAGGACAGCCTGACCCACACACACAATCATGAGCATGACGTCTGTTCCTATCGGCGTCCAAAATGGTAAAGAAGAGGGAATGCAGAGAAGGTGTGAAGGGTGGGAATGGTACCCCCTTTTTTAAAAGGTAAGCTTGTTTGCATGTTAATGATGTACTCATTGCCAACCCACCTAATTGAAAAAAACTCAAAGGAAAGCAATTGGGGCATAACACATGTAGCCTATGTATTATATTACTGAAATGAAGGTTAATTGTCCAGACAGATACAGACACTAATTAACACAGGAAACCGAAAATATTACCAAAAGATATTTTTAAAATAAAAATGGAATATTGTTATCAATTTGAATTGCAACCAAGGTTGTTTGGGGTTCTTCTGCAACTATAGGGAAAAAAAATGAAGTATGAACCAGGCATACAAAATCCACAGGGACCATGGACCGAAGGTCCAGAAGAAAAAAAATTGACAACTGCAGAAAATTTTCAAAAAAGTAAGGAAACGAGACAACACAAAACACCCTAAAATTTTTTGCAAAAAGGTTAAATAACAGGCCAGAGTGCATGCAGAGGTGTCAAAATTACTGGGCCAGCTGCAAGGACTTGGGCTTAAAATGTGCTTGCGATGAACACTCATGCAAACATATTTGACAGGAAATTTTGCCCACTTTCTTTTGAGTCCAGGGCAGACAGAAATTTTTTTGTAGGCCTGTTATGAACAGAGGTAACAAAGTTTAATTTAGAGGGTTTACCATGCAGATGCAGGATACATGCCTGTGCAGTAAAACCTTGACTGTGCCATGCAAAATTCCCAAACGCTGGGAACAAGCTTCAGTTGTGCATGCAAACTGTATTTTCTAAATCGAGACACTACACCGCAGTGGCGGGAGCACTCAATGGGGGGGGGGGGAGATATTTTGCAGTGTCCATATCCCTGGAATGTCACTTCATGGAACAGTGGAAAAATAGGTGCCTCAATTTTTTTTTTTTTTCAAAATTGATATTTTGACCTGGTGTAAAACTTTTTTAAATCACTCCTCAACTGAATGACCTGATGGCCTGATTGCTAATTGCCTCGTCCCCATAAACCCCAGATTTTACAGGAAATTTGGTGGGAAGAAAGAAGTCTATTTCTACAGGTACCTGTGAAAATCACTACAAGATGTTGGTTTGGATGGTATGAGCAAAATGTGACCCATTTTGGTTGACCATATTAATTTTACAGAGTACACTATGGGCCTTATAAAATCTGTTTTAGCTCGCACAAAAACAAAAGGGATTGAAATATTGGTGCAAAACTTTGCAGAGGGGATTTTGGGGGTATTTGAGATGAAAATGTCAGCGGTCCATCCCTTTGAAGCCCAAATGTTCAATTCTGTAACACCACTCAAGATATTTTATAAACGGGATCATCATGCATAAAAAATGCACACAGGACTTTAATGGCGGCTTTTGCTTTTTGGGATAACCCAGGAGGGGGAATAGGCCTACTAAGATTGACGCTGATGATAGGAAAGGGAATGTGCGGATGGGAGCATCGCCATCGTGAGCCTATAGGAATAGCTATTTTAAGGGTAGATTAGTTGGGCAGAAAAAGGTACTTACTTTTAGGGATGTTACCAGGCCTTGTCTTTTGATGCGTGCAAGGTGATAGCACACCATCGCACACCTAAAAATGGTCTAAATTAGGCGTTTTCAGCACACTAAAATATGGTAAAGTAATACAACAATTTGATTACAAAATGCACACAAAAAGCACACCTGACTCATCTTCAGAAGTCTATGTAGCAACTATAGGAATTTAAAGACTTAAGGCCTGGATCATGTTTCTCGAATTATTGGCATATTCTAATGTTTAAAACTTTTGGAAAATTTTTGTTGCCAAAAAAGGAGAGATCTGTGTTAAGATTTTCTGCGAAAAAAAAAGTGATCTGTTAGGCCAGCACATTCCCTGTGTCTTATTAAATACATGCAAGTTGAAAAGGAGAGGATCTGCATGGGCCTGAGATAGGGAAATTATAAACTTCCAATACTAGGGGAGGGAAAATGGCCAACAGGACGGGGGATCCATAGATGCCCCTCTTACGGGAATCAAAGCAGCCCACGGTCGCGAGAGTTACGTCCCCGGGATTGTCATCGGATGCTGCATAGATAAGAAGCGCTAGTATGGCCTTTAATTAGATTGCGGGTTCCGACATGGGGCTAACTTCACTAAATTAAAACAATATCTATGAAAAAAAAATCTCTTAAGGGAGCGGTCATTATCTATGCCAGGGGGAATGGAGGATGATTTCAACTTTTTCGGGCAAAAAATGTCGCGCTCCCCCCTCGCTTCCGTTCAAAAATTTCACAACCCCCCGTGATTTCATGCTGATTTCCCCATTAAAAGTTCCCCCTCTCTCTTTGATGAAAAATGTTCACGTTCCCCTCCTCAAATCCTGCCATTCCCCCTGGCGTAAATATGACCCTCCCTAATCACAGGCAGAAATGGCTTTGTGTGGAGACTTGAAGTGTAGTCAAAAAATCATTGAGAAATCCACTGTTCAAGCAGCAGGAAATCTGCAGTCACAATGTAGGCCTACTTACATGTACTAGGTTTACCAAAAGTTTGTTTACAAAACTACACCCTTAGGACATTTAGTTCTGCCAAACGTTGGTAGACAGAGGTTATTAACCTGACCAAGAGCTGTAAAATTCAAGTGGTTACAATATTTTATAGGCACAGTTCTGCGGCAGGTCAAATACACTTTCTGAGGATTAAAGATATTATAAAAGATGCTCTGCAAACAAACATGAGCCCTGCATGAGCCCTGCAGCCGGTCTCTGTAATTTGCAGAAAAAAATGGCCGAAAATGCAGAGTACAAAGTGTGAGAGTTTTCATGATGTGAGTTAACTTTACTAGACTAACCCTAACCTATTGCCCAGGAATTTTCTAACAATCATGATAGATTTTTAAATAGTGTGTTTGTGTAATCAAAAACAAAGAACAGTTTTTAAAAACAACAGTAGTATCTTTTAATTTTTCATGGTTTTAAACATTTATTACTTTACTTTCTAAGAACTCCACACCATTGAACTTTCCTGCACTGCCTAGTGCTGATAAATATTTCTGTAGGAAAGGTTCTGAGGTTACCTCATGAAATCTTAGGGATTGTGAAAAAAACAAGACCAAAACCTTAATTGGGGGTGCTTTCTGTTCTGTAGAAAAGACAGATTACCAAGGTCACCCCACTTGTAGCTATGTAACAGTCAGGCATTCATCATAACCATGATTACCACTTCCAATATTTCTAAAGCTAGGACCAGATGGAGTGTCAAAATTCTTGTAGGGAATAAAATGCTTTTCAAATTAGCAAGTTGTTAATCCGGCGTACAGACCTTTATATAACTCAATGGAAGGATAAGCTGTCGGGTACTTTCAGCTATAGGGAGCAAACTGGTAACAGGGGTTTAAAATCTAAGGTTTACCCCACCCCCAATGGGATAAGGTTAAACATGAGTCTTTGACGCAGACACAACAGCACCCTCTGCACACCCTTTGCATCTTATCACACAAAACCATGTTGTGTATGTTAGGGGCGATTCCACGATAAGTGGTCCTGGCATCCCAAAAATCGAAATTCATTTCCAGACATTCAAGTATTTCAAAATGAAAGTGATAAAGTAATATGTCTGGGCCATTCATACTTATTTAAGGTCTTTTCCCCAATTTTCATAAATGCATACGAATTGAAGGGTGGTTATTTCCCAGCCAACATTCCTAGTTGTGGCCCAGGTGGGTAAAAATACGGTCTTCGGTGGGCAAGTCATTGAGGGCCCCACATGGGCAAAATCGCTTTCATTGGGCCCATGTGGGGCCTACTGGGTTGTGTCCACTGGACCTCGATTGGCCCCATGTGGGTTTGCCAAGTGGGTTTGAAGGTGGGTATACCTGGGTACATTGTGTGTTCCATCATAGGTTATCGCTTTCTGGGGTTGTTAGGGCTCGCCCGATTTGTACCCATACAGGTTCAATGTGGGGCCCATAGGGGGCTTTCATGGGCCCTGAGATGGGCAAATTCAAAATGATGTTATTGCACCCTCTTTGCATGTTGAACATTAAGTGGCCCACAATTGGGTTGAAAACACACAAATGTATGTTTTGTTGTTTCGTCAGCTAAACTACTCCAAAAGATGGGAATAATAGCTGAAGGGCAATGGAAACAAGATTACTTAGTTTAATTTTAGAAAGGTTTATTTTTAATATGTATGTATGTTATATGGGGTTTTCAAATGTTACAGTCAGTACACAATCCTTCTCTAAAAGGTGTCGCCAAAATGGTATAAGTGAGGATGAAAAGTAAATAGATAGGTTTATAGGGCTTGTCTGAGAATTTGAATTTATTTTAAAAAATACTTTAAAAATTACACATATGATCAAAATTGCATTTCACTGCAGAGAAAAAAATACAGGTCATTGAGACCACGCCCATATGGGTGAAGCCACCTGTAGCCCATGCCCACCATAACCCACATGGGGCCCTTATAAAAAAAAACCCTTGAAAACCGCATGTCCTAGAGGCCACACAGAACATTGGAATAACCTACCAAGGGACCAATTTGGGGTTGCCCACTTGTAACCCAAGCCATATACCCAATTATAGCCACATGGATCCACCCTGGGTTACCCACTTGAAGCCCTAGCCCACATTAAACCACCTTGCCCACGTTAATCCCATGTGGGGCCCGAAGGGCAGTTGGTTGGGTGGTGATGTAATTTTCCTCCATTGATTTACATGGAAGTAAGGTCCATGACATTTATGGTATTAGTGTTGTTACTCCTCAGTACAAAGGATTATATTATTGATCCTTCAAATCCTATTTGTTTATCAAAGCACTCCTTGAGCAGAAAAAAAAAAAATCATAACAACCTGCAAAATATGCCAAATGAGCGTCATGGACATAACATGGTGCATCATGACATTACATTGGGTACACTGTAATGTCCATGACGCATTACATGCACAACTTCCAACCCTTTCAGAGCAATGGTATGCCCCACATTGTCACTCCTGAGGGTACACACCACCATTGAACGCGCCATAGACTTTATGAGTCTTTTATGTGTAAAATGATAGTCAGAATAATGCTTATAACTCGAGTTACCTTCATTTTGGAAGAACGGGAGTTATATGAATACAAAGAGTAGAAATTTCTCTACAACATATCAAATTGACTGAAAGCATTTACGTTTTGAGATTTTTAGATATTTAGATTTTTATAGATGCATTATGTAACGTGTTCACTTCGGACTCTTAACCTCGCATGCAACTTGTGTGTTTATACGCGATCAAACTTAGATTTATATCAAGTTCAGTTTTCTTTGCAAAAATGTCATTACACATTCAATCCTGTCTGCTAAAATAAAATTTGGTCACAAAATCACGAATTAATAATTAGAATATTAACAATTTAAAAAAAGAGGGGGGAGTACTCAGTTGTGATAAACCTCGGATTGATATAGGCTGTTTCCAATCTAATAGTGGGGTGTACCCTTTAAGAGGCACAATATATTGGCAGCTGTAGTAATACTTGTAATTTTTTCTTGTGAGCAGAGGCCTCTTATCAGTATCAATTTAAGTTTCGTTCAATTGGGCAGGATAGATTTTAGATATGATAAAAAATGGTAAGTCGCATTTACGCGCGAAATCTCCATTTTTTAAATCATTTTGCCGATGATAGGGCGCGTTTTAAGTTGGTGTTTTTGCAACAAGCACACTGAACCAAAAATAAAGCTCTGAAAGGCCCAAAGTGACCTTCAACTTTTAAAAAGGTGGTTCTCGAACCACAAGTGTCGATGGCTGGGTTCCGCGATCACTTGCTTTATGATGAAGTTTGGCAAATGATGAATTGATGAAAGAAAGAATGCACTGGAGAGAAGTGTTAAAAAAAAGGACAAGTTTGATATGAATTGGATTGAATGTAGCCCACATTTATTGGGTCAAGCTTTGAGTTTGCAAAAATATTGGGGTCCCACAAAGGTCACATGAAGTCACTCAAGGTCACAGGAAGTCACCAACGGCACAAGAATGTCACCAAGGTCACAACACAAAGTCGCCAAGAGGTCACATTGAGGTCACCCCGCCCCTAGGACCAAATGCACCCTCACCCTTCACGACGAACCCTACCCCAATGCACACCACCCGAACCCCCACGATGCACCCAACCTCGCCACTAACACCCCACTCTGCCTGCTCAACACAACCCACCCGGATATGCACCTCCAAACAACCCCCCCGGCCGGCCCCCTCCCCAAAAACCCCACTCGGCCCTCGCCCCTCCCCAAACACCCACCCCATGCT
>JAMKCH010022050.1:0-40202 GCA_023653785.1 Ophioderma brevispina
CACTTCCTTTGCAAGATCTGGATAGACAAGAAATGTTCACAAGTCGATTATTGAAGCTTATTGAAAGTGGCAACAGAGAGCCAAATGAAGTGCTTGCATACGTATTTAGAGGCAGAGCACGAAACGATGGAATGAGGTAAGATCTTGAATTCGCATCATTGAAAACTAAAATTTTTTCAATATCAGAATGGCCTTTGGTTCTCTTAAAGGTCCCAGGAGAAAGGACAACCAGTAGATGTGATTGGTTTGTGTCAGTCTACAAGGAGGGACCAAAAGTATTAATATTGGGTTGTGATGAAAGACTATGGGGCAGCTTCAGATGATGTGTTTGTTGTCCCAATCGGGGGGCTTGGGGGAAACCAAAGTGTAAATTCATAATTCAATTATTATTTAAAGTTATAAATTGCCTGTTCCCCGCATACAAAATCGTGGCCACATTTTTGAAATAAATAAAAATGCTTTTATTTCATTTCCCCAATATCAGTGCAATGGATATGTAGACTTCAGTAAACAATGGAACTAAAGATATTCAATTACCAGCCTGGTATGCGGTGGAGAAGATTCATTTTATCTGGGAGTGCATGACCATTGCTATAGTCTCGCAGTCGAAAGGAATCTCCGGTGTTTATATAACCAGCTACGAGTATATTTTTCATGACGTAAGCACAAAATACTTATCCTCATTACAAATAAATAAATCTTAGCTTCTATAGTGCTGTTCAATTAACTTTGACATATTTTTCATCATTATTCGAAAAGGAGAAAACACACCAAAAAGCGGACGAATGTTGCTGGGCCAAGCTTGAACCTAACAACTTGTGCAAAACCAAAATCCGTACCTTATTGCTTAACTTCATGTCTATTCAATTTGCCGCGTTTTCAGAGGCACTTAGTGTAAACTACCTATATTATAAGGTCACTGGTAGTATTGGAAGAGGAGGGGGTATTTTGTGATTTTCACATGAATCGTGGAGGTGATAACCAACCGGGCTCAACAATGGTTCCCACACCGGGCCCATGTTGTAAAGATCTTTAGCTCATGGTTTGCTGGTCTATAAATATCCATTGGTCACGATATTGGGGAGGGAAAAAGAATTGAAGTGACATTTTATTCCTTTTCAAGAAAAAGTGCAGTTTTATGTGCGGGAAAAGACAGTTATATGATTTAAGATGTGATTATGAATTGAATACTTGGTTTTCCCGACTTCAGCCCTTGCATGTGGACAACAGATTTGGTTATATTAACAGTTGGTAATTGGTTAAGGCCCATAGTCTAGTACATAGTTGTGGGACCATTGATCTTATCAGAGAGTAAAGAAAAAATCCAGGTGACTGGTGCAAATTTATTTCATGCACGGACCGGTTAATCAATAGTTTCACAAATGATGCAAGAGTAGTGTACGGTAGTCTTTTTCTGGCCCTGGTTATTGCAATGGAATGCCCCACAAAGAATTTGGAGTAGGTTATCATCATTTCGTGGGACCTTAAAAGTCATGTTGGAATAGATGCTTAAGTATTACTCCATTGTTGAATCCACACCAAATGTGAAGAATGAGTTCTGTGCTAACTTATATCCATGATTACTCATGCATGGACATAATTTTCAGCTTCTATGCACTAAATTTCCAATGACTGGCATGAGTCGTATTTCACGCCCCATGACGTGCATCACAGAATCAATGAATTGAGTGACGGATATTTCCCCCATTATGCTCTGTCCACATAATGCCTAATGAGTAGCCCATGTCGAAACAGGCACAATTAACTTGTTTATATGAAATTTCTCATAATAGTTAAACCAAGGTTTTAACTCTGGTTGTCACCGCTAAACGGGGTGGCTGGGAGACACCCCACACTCAGCAACACTGCTGGGTGAGGATATTCATAATGTAAGTTGAAATCCTCACACGTCTGTATTGCTGTGAATGCAAGGTAAATCTGGCCACCCACGTTTTGAGGGGGTGTTGGAAAACCGTTATTACTCCTGTACCCGCATGTGTTCCAACTATAATTGGTTCTAAGGATAAAGTACCAGGCTTTGAGTACATCACCCAGGTGTATACTTGTTCCAGTCTCGGAGTTGGTGACGTCATGACGCGACAGTTGCATTGTTCTGGATGGCCGCATGAGTAATGTTGCAATTCCAAGGTCGACGTGTGCGTTCCTCGGGTGCGTGCGTCCTCCCCAAACTCGAGACACGAACAAAGTATTAGTATGGTGGTATTGTTAATCTATCGCCTAATCTGACTATTTTAGGTAGGGCAAATACACAGAGCCCAAATTTACCAGAAGGGTCATATTTTGGTAAATGAAGTTAGTGTCAGGGATTGTAACGGGCCTGAAAATAATAAAAATTGCGGAATTTTAAGTGAAAGCCTGAATTCAGGGTCATAGCCTTGAAAACTTAATACCTAGTGCTTACCTTCCTTGAGTCAGTAACGTCGGGGTATTATACAGTGGATAACGCAAGAAAATGCGGGCGTGATCAAAGTGCTCGGATAGCACCGTGCAAGAGTTTAAAGGCGGTGCGAAAAATGTTACACGCAAAACATGTCTGTATGCGCGATGTCATGACGCGAGTGAATGATAAATGGATTATATGAAAATATTAAATATATTTTTTTCTAATACAATATTTTAAGCACCAAAGCCCAACACTACTATTATTTAGGAAACATAAATAACACAACCCATATTTGGAAATTTTCACACAGACTGATTTTTATGAACTTCTGGTAGATAGTGAACCTAGTATTTGGTCATAAACAAAACTACTCACATGTTTTGATGTGTGTCTGTGTATTCATTCATTAATATATGTATAAGAAACATGATGTACATTTAGCCATATGCATGCAGTCTTAACCTGAAGACTATACAAAATTTCAGAATATTAACAACTTAGAGTGGTATAATTTGGACAATCATCCAGGTGCGTGTGGATTTATTTGACTTCTAGTGTGAGTAATCAACTAAAATGCAGTTCCTTATCAAGCATATGGACTGTCTTTACTAGTTCCAAATTTACTCCAGTGACACATCATACCCAGAGGCAAGAATGGATGTGGTGGTTCATAACACAAGTTTGAACCTCTGCCCATGTGACATAATCAGTTAAACCGCTTTGGACATAATTTTACCATGTATAAATTGTAGCATATTTGACTTAAAGTCTCCAAAACTTTAAAGGTTTGATTCAAAATGTTTATAGTAGAAGGTATTCAGCTGCGGTAACATGGGGTCCCCAGGTGTGACATTTTTATATTGTGATACATTTCTTCCTAGTTACACTATTCCGCTATGAAGTTTGCCAGATTTGTATTGTGTGCTTGACTTATATCACAAGTGTTATAATTTTGAAAGAGGACCTCTATAATAGCTGTGATGCCCCCATGGTGGTCCCTGTTACTTGTGACATGTACAAAATTTCCAGACAAAACAATGACTAATTATTTGAGCTTCTCCCATTTTTTCCCCAAACATGAATGAAGTTATGAATAATAGTATATCAGTGTATGGTCACACTTTCAATCTCAGTTTCATGGAAAATGACCCACATGTCAACTTCCCCACTTTCCCCATTTCTGGGCATGCATTGTGATGAAACCTGATGTCACAAATCTTCAATCAGTTCCAATTGCTAAATTCTGTGTGATGTATTTACTTGTGTTAGTGTGACACTATCTGCTCGCAATATAATGCATATAGAGATTGTGCAATCAGTAAATTTTTTCCCGGCTTTGATATCCAAGATCAAAGGTGATGATGGATCATTTGGTATTCTGCCCAACAGTACATTTGGACCCTTAAATATGGTCTATTCTGCCAAGTTGTCTTAATTCATAGGTGTTAGCAACTACTTCTTTCCATACTCCATCAAGTTCAAACCAAATTATTTATACAATAAGTATAATAAAAAGTAATCTAACAGCGATTGGATATGGATAGAAGTAGATGGTCAATGAACCTTCGTTCATTTTTTAATAGTCATTTAGACTTCAGAAAAGGTCACTGACCTTTATCATGAATTTGGGCCCAGAACTTCTTTCTTCTAAATCCTTATAATCAGATTAATAATTCTGAATATGTTACAACTTGATTGAAGAATTCACAATTTGACCCCTGTATGGTCCGTATGACCTTTGACCCACACCACAAAGCCTCCAAGGAATTGACATATGGGGATTAATGTTTGAGGTAACACTTACTACATGCAGCCTTAAAATGAAGATTGGCTAGCTCGACAGCTTTGACTGATAAACATGGTATGAGCATGCTATGCTGGTAACGTGATGGCCTACATGTAGTCTGTTTTAGGGTTTTACTGTGAATTCTTCAAATTGAGGCGGATGTCAGTTAGTGAAGAACCAATGATTGGCATTATGAAACTGCTTTTACAGTAAGTGTCTAAGCCTATTCATTGTCCTATTTTTGTGATCACTTAATTGTTTTTGGTTATTAATGTTTTCATGTGAGGGAGAAAACCCCCTATCTTGATGGGGATGAGGTGTTGATGGGTAACCCACCTTTATATATTGCATCATCATCGCACACCCCCCACAAACATGGTAACATCAATATTGGCATGGAAAAGCTTTGACATTATCAAGTTCAGATAAGGGAACTATACACTGATGCATACGCATACAAAAGCTGCATGGTAATCTATGAGAAGGAAGACCCAACCTGATTCATGTTGCAATTAAGTCTGAAGTGTGAGGGGGACTCACTGGTAATACCACTGGTGATATAGCCTATGCGTGGAATCAATTGCACTATAAAATTTTCTCACAAATACAGAAGGTACTTTGTTGCATGCTCATTATACAAAATAATGCTATGATGTATGAAATGTGGAAAAAAATTGCATAGACACAAAGATACAAAGAAAGCAGCTAGACATACTAGGATATGACATCAAGGAACACTTTTGTTAGTACCCAAATTAGGATGATAATGGTTCATATTCATGTTTGGGATCTGTTTAAATAAAATCCCGCTAAAAAGTTTGTAATATTGCAGCTATGTAAAAGATGGTAATAATGATACAAATTGATTGTACCATACCTTAAGCCCATGATATACTTCCAGTCGTAGTGAGAGATTTATGTGCTTGAACATGCTCAACACTTAATATTGGGTCAAAATCCAGTATTGCGCACCCCAATTGCTCAATGTGACTGGAAGTATATATATCATGGGCTTTAAGGTTTATTGAGAGTATACGGCAACCAATCCTTGCAACAATCATCAAAGTTAAAGTAGTTTGATGGAGGCGTGTTACTGAGAACCTGAACATCAAAAATGTTAGTGGATGTATCCACTGAATGATTTCATGGCCTCAGGATACACTATTAAGTTAAATACAGCTTTAAAGCTGTATTTCAGCTCAGTTACTTGTGATTAAACTGCCCATCTCTACATGGTATACTCATAGGTGGGGAGAGACGAGTAGATAAAAGTGCCTTGCCAAAACACAAGCTAGCAGGCTCTGATGTGGTTTGAACCAGAGACCTGGTGATCAATGAGTTCAACAAGTAAAGGCACTATCAATGATTCTTCAATAGAGCCAAAAATATTTTAAATTTGCAGGAAAAGCTTTGAAGTGAAGTAAAAGTTTGTAGAATTCTCCAAGTGATTTCAGTAAAGGTCCTTTTCATTATGTCAAATATTTTTTCATGCCATTATGTCCCTTTAAGTTATTTTTGCAACTGAAAATAATGGTCAGAAAAGGAACAGCAGTATTCAAAGATACGAATCGCCATTCAATTATGTGTTGTAGTAAGTGTCCGTACAGACCGTAATGACTAAAATATCCGATTTTCTCCTTATTAAGTTGCTTTTAGTCTTAACACTTGCAGGGTGTGTTCAGATACAAACATGCAAAAATCTTAAGTTTGATGATTTTTTTTATTTCTGATTTAGCAAATCACTGATAGTGTCTTGAACTACTGCATCACCATGCCCTCTTGTAATTATACTACAATTATGAGTACACAGCCCCTTGCCATGATGTTCTGAAACCCACTGACTGAATGATGACAATAGTTACAGTATATGAACAAATGTGTCCTTGGGCTTGATTATTTCTTAACATATCTGCAAAGGCTTAATACAAAATATACAAAACAAAAACCAATGCATTCTCTTAGAACTATGCCTAATCAAAAATTTATAAATTTATGATTTGTATTCGGTGAAAGGTATTCTTGGACAGATAACAAAATGCATGCATTCTATGTGTGTGTTACATTGTGACATCTGTATTTACAATATGCATACACTCTGGATTTTTTGACACATATATATATGCAGACCAGATAATTTGGCAGTATAACTAAAATAGTGATCAATAATTTATTTTAAGGAACTCTAAGCTAACTTAAAGTACTACACTGACCTACACCTATTAACGTACAATCTTGGTCAAAATTACTGGGACACTGCCTCGTCAAATGGATCCCCCTACCCCCAGATCAATGATGGTTACTGGAAACCTGCTCAATCAAATTTCCTACATGTATCTCAACATTGATTGGTGGGGAGGGAGGGGGGATTTGAAGTAGAGAAACTGACAACAAAACTATACCCCTAACACCCTAAAACACTGCTACCATTCTGGTATTTTGTCGTATTTAGGGTTCCCGTAGCACACTTACTATATATTCACATAGATAACCATTAAATTCTCTTGTGGTTTGTTGTGGTTATACATTCCAATGACTTTTTTGTAGTATTTAGGAGTTTCTTATGAAATTGAGGGGGTGTTAGGATTGTTTTCCCTTACAAAATCTCTTAATTTTCCCCAGATGGCATAATAGAGGGAAAGTGTCCCACTTAATAGTGACCAAGATCATAGTTTTAAAGAATGTAACAGAGGAGTAGTTCCCCATTGCCTGAAAATCCAAAATTTGCACCAAGGGAGGAAGACCAAATTTTAGCATAGCCACGGATGAGAAAATTTTCTTACGGGATTTTAGGGTCCAGACCCCTTCTCTAAATAAATAGGTACTTAACAACTTGGGGTTTTTATGATAATTTACCTTATCGATAAAAATTGAGATCAGAAAATTAAAAAAAAAAATCCTACATTTCCAGAAGGAATTTTTTTTTATTAATTTATGGCCAAACAATCGGAAATCCGGAAAAAAGTTACATCTCTGGTTTTGTTGGTGTATTTGATTATCCCATTGTTGAATTGTGCGATTCCCATCACCAAGTAATTATTGGCTTAGCAGCATGTCAAGTGTTTCTTTTATTTACTTTCATTCAAATGTGTTCTGCAACTTGCAGTTAGTAAAAACTTGCATTAAGAAAGCAATGCTCAAAGAACATACGGTTCATGTAAACATCATCCTTGTGGAGTTTGTGTTGATGCTAAGAACGTAACAAAATCTCATAGTAATTATCATGATCGACGTTCAAGTTAGCCGGTATTTATGTCTGTTGCTACTCAACCATTATCCTTGTTATGGTCATTGTAAAGGGCACTTGTAACAATTTGGAGACCAAAGCTGTTTTGGGGTTTCAAAGCACCATTCATTGTAGAAGTGCCATGTAATAGGATTTGTTGCCCCAGCAATCGGTCCAAACAAATCAAAGGGCACATGACACATGTTATACAATGAAAGGTTTGAATTCCCTGCGCTATAAGCTTTGTGATTTGTTTGGACCAATTGCTGGGGCAACATATCCTATTATGTGGCACTTTTACAGCTAATTGTGCTTTGTTATAATGCAGTACTCATCTGAGACCACAAAGTACATGTAAAAGTAGCACACACTCTCTGCTTGAAGTAGAAGAATTTAACACTTTAAATAGCTGCTCACAACAGGGTTCCATTTAGGGTCATTATATTCAGGTGAACATGGAGTCCAAGTTATGGGTAGACGTTTCATATAGAATTCCCATGGATGCAAATGAGGTATTACAATTGATTCCGTCATGCGCTGTATGATGATATGCAGAAGCGCTTGAAGGAATGAATTGCAATACCTCATTTGCATCCATGGGACTTCTATATGAAACGTCTACCAAGTTATGCACAATAAATGAATACATATCCGTATCTTAAAACAGCTGAAAATGTTTGTATGTATATGTACATGTCACTGCAAATTTAGTATCATACCAAATTTGTAATGACACAAAGAAAAAATATTTTCAACTGTTGTAAAATAAAGGACATTTATTCATTATTGTAACTTGGATACATTGAAATGAACTCCCGAATACAACAATAACCCAATAAAGAACTATGCATAAAAGGCACTGGATTGCGTGCTGCTGATTACAATAAACAAAACAAAATGCAGATCCTACAGCAACCAAAGAGTAGAACAAAGCTTGAAGAGAAAACTTAATTAGTTGGATGTATGTACTTCACATCAATAAAATCTGAATGCTGTCAATAGCAGCAACTCTTCGTGTTATATGCCTAAAACATTATACAAATACTACATGGTTAGAGGGAAATAGGGCACACTATTTTCCCCGAGGTACTGGCTACGGGCCTATCACCCCATTCAGGTTCGGGGTGATAAGCCCGTAGCCAGTACCAAGGGAAAATAGTGTGCCCTGCCCTATTTCCCCGATATAAACCATGTAGTATTTGTTTTATTACACCTCACTAACTCTGGGGACGAGGTTGTAGCCCTAGGGAAATAGTACGCATAATATGAATCAGCCAATAGAATAGCATGGCGTTTGTTCATTAATATTTATGAGGTGTAATAAAACAGTTTGCTTCTGTGGATGGTGCCTAAAATCCATAAATTTGTAGTCATAAATGCAGGCACTTCATTCTTGTTCTAATTTTATTAACATGGAGTACATATTGACTCACTACTGTTTCTCTTTCTACTTCTCACAAATTAAACCCGAATTGTTTTACAAGGTAATATAAAATCATGTTTTCTGAAAGTACTTTAAAACACAAGAAAATAACAGCACACATACACATGCACTACCTGACGCTGAACAAAGACACATTTATGATTTCAAGCTTGTTTTGATTCTCATCAATTCATAGCCAATGATTTGACTTCCAGTACAAGTGCTGGTTTTTACCCTTTTTATTTCTCTTGACTCCCTGATTGAAAGTAAGGGCAAACTTTACACCTAAGCGTGGTCAAAGCCCACTGAAAAGTGGGTGTTCCCGTTGCAAAGTTCAAGTATGTCAACACAGGTGTTGCAGAAAGTGTCTAGGCTCACTCTAAAAATTGACTTTACACTAATCCCAGCTCCAGGAAAAAATAGCAGCCATTGTTCTAATGACGGGATGTAAGTTTGTTAAACCAAAGTTTTAAATCAGGGGTTGTCCCGCTAACGCTGCTTCTGTGAGGATTGTCAAAAAAATGGCAAATAAGTTTTGACTCTTACCAAACCGACTAAATATGAAGTGTAACTTTATAAAAGCTACCATTTGTTGATCTTGAAAAAAAAAAAAAAAATTCGGAGCTTTTAATTATGAAACCTATTGGGTATTATTTTGGAATCGGGATTAAGTCTACTTTTGTGGATGTGTCAGCATTCAGAGGGGTTTGAGTCAATCCCACAATGCCACCAATTTGTAAATTTCACCTCAATAAGGTATTGTGATCACATAAAAATCCTTTTCTTAACACATAAAAAACCCTGCTTTACACACTTATTTTAGCTCACAAAGCGTTAGTACTTAGGGTTTTTGGCATGATTATGAAATGTCTTGTGGTTTTTAAACTTTTGGTAACACTTTTACCCTAAGTACTGACATGTGTTTAGTACAGTTAAGTTATAGGCACATGCTATGATCATGGGATGATTACAACACCCTTGATAGCATCTTAGGAACAGGTCGGGTAAAAACCAACGTTCTTGTTGATATCGTTGTCATGCAAAATCTTTACAATACAAAAAAATACAAATAGTAAGGTAAAAAATATATAATTCATCTGATTATCATTCACAGGTGTTGTCCTTCATTCAAACAAGGAGATTACATTATTGCCAGTTTAATTTAGGATATAATGAACTTTTCAAAGACTACAAGGGATATAAACAAATATTCAAGGATACTAAAATAGGTACAGAAACATCTCTAAATTCGATACTTAAATCATCATTCATTTTTGGGGGTTATCCTGATAACGTTGATGATTAAAAACAAAAATCTAATATTTACAATACAAAAATTGTACACATAATAACTCGCAATGGTGGGTGTTAAGTCTAGCTGAAACCTGTCAAGAAAGTTATAGATTCAAAAATACAAAACCAGTTTCTTAACAGTAGTACCTCTGTGGCCACAGAGTAGGGTAGTTTAAGAATCTGGCTGTGACAAGTGGAACAAAAATCAGATGCAGCTGGAAAGTGGTTTGTGTGTGTGTGTAGTGTGCTTATACTGGGGGGGGGGGGTTATTCAATACCAAAATGCTGAATCAATGAAACACTGGTAGCAACATTCTAATATCTCCAAAACGTAGCAAAAAATTATGGTGTGTATCAAACTTCGCGACATTTTCCAGTGTGTCCAGAATTAGCAAAATTTATGGTTTGGTGTATAGAATGTAGCAAAATTCTGGTGTGTCTAGATGTAGCAACATTCCTGCGGGTCCAAAATGTATCAACTTTCTGGTGTGTCCAGAATGTAGCAAAATTCTGGAGTACGTGTTCTAGAAGTAGCACATTCTGGTGTGCCGGAATGTAGACAAATTCCAGCGTGATCCCAAAAATTGTAGCGGACTTTCTGGTGGTCTTCTAGAATGTAGCAACACTTTGACATGTCCAGAAATGTGGCCACATTCTGGTTTGGGTCCAGAATGTTACACTTTAGTCCAGTGTTAATTAAATGATGCAATTAGTTAACATCTCATAGATATTTTCCTATCGCCACTTTGATGTATTTTCCTTAGCATAAACTACTAATAAACCACTATGGGATTCACACCATGAATTAAACATGAGAAACGGTTAAGTCCAGCCCCAACTGCAAACGAGTGGTGTTTGGCGTTTGACCCTCGCATAAGTTATACCCTAAAAACTGAGAGAAATGCAACCTGGGGTGCAAATCATGGTTTGCTATCAATTTAAGTAATTAAAATCTGTAGGAATATCAAAAAAGGTTGTCATTGATATGTTATTTGGATCCGATATAAACCAATTTTAACCGTCCGTCTTCTACAGGGAAAACCTGAATGAAAAAGTGCTCTGACCTCCAGGGTCCCGGTGCATGCTAGTCTTAACGGTCCAGTCGCTCGAAATTTGGGGATAACTACCCTACTTCATGATTGATTGGGTGGAGATAGATCTTCAAGCAGAATTGTTAGCTTAGGTCGTTTCATTGAAGGAGGAAAGGAAAATGACATTCATCGCGCCCATTTGACAAGAAACGAAGGGGACACCAGTATTTAGTGGTGTGAAAACCCTCTATCCAGAACAAATTACACATAACCCACATCTCTATGATACACAAATACAAAATTCACATTTTTTTTTTTTTTTTTAAGTGTTTTATTATTTTTTAGCAAACAAATTTTTGTTTAAAAAAGATTTATCAAGAAAAATAAATTCTAGCATACTTACATCATGTTACAATCTGTGCTACAATTTGGGAAATACTCCCTGTTCTTTTGGAGTGAGGGGCTAGAATACTTAAAATTAATGGTTACAGAATTGGGCTTTATGATCAGGAGAGTTTTATTTATGTTACCCGATGCACTTAAAGGTGCAACGAGAGTTTCAAGGCATCCATACTTTGTCAGGTGTCATACAGATTAAGACATTCAATAAATATAAATTTCTACCTTTTTTTGGGTACAGAAATGTCGTAAGAGTGAAAACAAAAGGTGAATTTATGCTAATATTTCAATATGAAACCGACTCAATTTAAATTGCGTCTATAGGAAATTAAAAATTTCACAACTTTTACCCAAAGAAAATATTTCTCAACTTAACCCTTTGAGATACGATGTTTTTGATATAAAGCGTTACATCAGTGCAAAAATCATGAAATTTTACATATTTTTAGGGGGCAACCTGTTATGTAAAATCTTGCTTGTTGCACCTTTAACAGTTTGAGTGTCAAGGCAAAAATGTTCATTTTACAGGTAAAACCAATTTCATATGGCGCACACCTTAGATTTTTCTGATGTTTTTCATCGATTTTTGCATGGGTGGATCTTTTTAATATGCTTAAAAACTCCTCAAAGTGATTGGAGCTGAAGTATGATTTAACATTTTGAAATTTTACATTATTTTTATAATAAAAAAAATCCTTATTTCCCCAAATACTAATGTGGATGAGAGTGCATTGTGGGGTGTGTGGGAGACGTTTACATTACAAGGAGCCCATAGACAACAGAGTAGTAAGTTAGTAATGATTCAAACACATCATGTTTTATAAATCACCTAACTGAAGCCTGATTTTCCTTTCCAATGTTGACTGAAATATATGCATTTCCTTTTGAGAAGTGAAATGCCCCAAAAAATACCATTTGCACCCCTAAAAGAGCGAGAATGGACTCACCAGTACCACAGGCACACACTGATCGACTCACTCTTCCCCAATTCCGTTTTGACTCAAACCCACACGGACGCACACAACCCATATCATGCTGTGGGCGGGGCTGGAAGCGGGATGGAAGGGAAGGAAGTCAAACATTGGGAAGGAACTCGGGGCTTCAGTTCGATGATTATAAAAACATAATGTGTTTTTGAATAAATCATTACACTGAATGAGGTTCATTTACACCAATTGTTGAATCTGCAATATATGCATTAACCACCGTTGAATGAATAATTCAATACACCAGACTAGCACAATCATGTCGGAGGTGGGGGGAGCAGATACCAGAGAGAGGCGATTAGGATGCAGTCAAAGGCGAATCAAAAAGTAGAGCACGGCAAAAACACATGGATCTAGATTCAAAAGTCAAGAAGCAAAAAACTCACCTAACCAGTGGAGTACACCAAGGGGGTGATTAACAGGACCTTAGACTTGATAATGTGTTTAAATGACCTAGCCAAAGTTTTGTGGAGAAAAGAGCCAGAGCCGCGAATCCCAGCAGAGAAAAACCAAAGCCTAAGGAAATAGGCGAGGAGGACGGAACTCTGAAGGACCCCGACTGGAAGCGACGAAGGCCCTAGCAAAAAGGGCACAGAGCACCCCGCGGCAAAGGCGGATAACAAGGCCTCACAGCCTTGCAAACAACTGAGATCCGGGAGGAGGGAACCAGAGAAGCGCAAGGCGGACCCGCGTAAAGACGGCAAAGAAAAGCCTACACCAAAAAACCAAGGAGCGGGCCCCTAGAGAGAGGGTCCAATCAGAATACCACAGATAAACCCAACGGGGAGAGAGAGATTCCGGGGGAGATGGGGGGGGAGATGAATGGATAAAGGTGAAGGAGACCTTAATGAAGGCAAAAGCCCCCCCCAGCCCCGTGAAGCGTGAGAAATAAGTCCAAACCTGACCCGAAGAAGAAAAAGCTACAAGGCGAAGGGGAAAAATCCGAGGCTAAATCAGCGGGAAAAAGGGACCACGAAAAGAGAATAAAGGCAAGGAACTGAGAGAATGACGCCGCACCCGAAGGATAACTGGGGGCTTCGCTAAGAGACTCCACGATAACCCAGATCCCAAGCGGGAGCTAGCTGTCGGGTCAGAAACAGAAGCCTACGGAGTCAATGGAACGAGCAAACCGTGTCACCGAAGGACGAACCACACAACCTTAACTGTGGGAGGTTGAGCTAGCCGACCCAAAGAAGCCGACAACGGACGCTCGGAGACAGCGAAACAAAGCCTCAAAATAAAGCGAAAAAATCCCACCTCAGGCTGTCACACCAGGAGGAGGGGGAGAGGGAGGGACGATACAGGCCTCGACTCGAGGGTAGACAGAACCACCGAGGAAGAAGAAGAAAGAGGGACATCAGCCAAAATCGGAGAGCGCCACAGAAATCCGGGCAACCGAAAGGAGCAGTCAAGGCTAGATAAACTAGAACTCCCCCAGATAGGGCCAGCGTCAATTCTGGCCCACCAAAGGGGGAGACAGAGTGGGGTAAACCAACGAGAAGTTACCAGAGGGGAGAACCCGGGTTGCTACTGCAGGAACACGAGTCGAGTCCCGAAAGGTGACTCGAACGAGAGCTCCACTAACGCTGGGAAGTCCTAAGAAGCAGAAGCCAAACCAGTGGCGACTGTCAGTAGAGAGCAGGTGAAAAAATCGTAGAAGGACAGAATGAACCCACATGCGGACTTCCTGGACCAAATTACAAAAATGCGTATCGGAGGAGGCAAACAATAAGCCATATCCGAACACCGCTACGGGCAAAAGGATGCCATCAAGAGAGGCCCGTGGACACACCGGCTTCGATAACAAAACTCCCGAGGATAATAAGAGAGTGAAGAGAGCCACCGGAGATGTGCTACCCGAACGGATGAGATACCGAATAAGGATCACCACGGCTCGAGAAAAGAAGGGAGTCTTCAACTCGACAAACCAAACTCGAGACGTCAGACATGGAAGAATGACTCACACGGGGGTTTACGCCCCACAGACATTCCCGCCCGGGACGGAAGCTCCCAACCGACTAAAAAAATCAAGTCACAGACTCAAAGAGGGGATAAATCCCCAGTCTGAAGTGGGCAGACCACCATGATCAAGAGCTCCCAGGTCGTTAAAGACGTAGCCAGATGCAACCGCACAATGCCCCCAGGTCCCCGAGGGTACTAAGGGGAGAGCACAAGATCCAGTCGCACACGCGGGAGACCAGACCAAGCCAACTGCCAGGACCAACTGGAAAGCCGGCCAGTGTAAGGCGAGTTCGTAGAACCCAACGAAACAAAGGAATACCAACCCCTTCGCGGGATTCCCTTCTAGGCAGCACAGTTGAGACGGAAGGCGCGGCCAAAGAAAACCCCAAGGGAGAGATCGAAACAACGGAAGCCTGAAACCCCTGAAGAGGAGGGGGGAACCCCCAAAGACAGACCCCGACGAATCGGGAGCACACACCCGGCCTGAAGCCCCGGGAAACGCACTAAGGGGGGGGCGCCCCTGACGATCCCCACAACGCTATGCCCAGGACTAAGCCCCAAACGCTATGCCGGACAAGGGCCCGACGCTAAGCGCCCCGTACGACGAGCCCCAAAGGGGGCATCGTGTGAGCACAGACCCAAAACCCGTGCCAGTTCCCCCCGAGGGAGAACAGCGGACGAGGGTAGTCAGCTGGGAGCCAAAGGAATTTCGAGAACTGTCAAGCCACCCCTAACTCCCGGACAAAACGGGAGAAGGATCCACCACGGTCAAGACCACCGACCAACAGTAAGGGCGGAGTCCAGGCGAAGTCGAAAGACCTCAAGGGCTAGTATAGCCCTGGGGGATTCTCGGGGTAAGGTTAGGCACAGAGCCAAACCAACTACCACGCGCAGGACGAACCGAGCCCAGAGGGGCGGGGCATCCACCTGGTGGGAGCCAAAGCCCCAATGAGGGGAGCCAAGCCCCAATAAGGGAACCGAAGCATCAGCGTCAAGACTGAATGACCCAAAGCCAGACCGGCAAGCGCAGGCTAGGCCCCGAGGGCACCGAGGGCACCAGCCGGCAAGTAGCGCCTGCACAAAAGTGAGGACAGATGGCAAGGAAGAACAGCCAAGCGCGCAATGATCAGGTTCCCCATAACGGGGTGGTAGGCAAGGGGAAAGGACATAAGCCCCTACCCTAGGCCTAGGCCAGCCCAGTAAAGCCCCTGGAGGGGCCACGCTAGACCAGCCAATAGCTCCTAGGCTCATAAACCACCCCGAGGGGGCCAAGGTAATACACCAAGCATCAGGGCATCAGCCCTAGGCAAGGCCATGCCCGGCAAGGGCCCAGCCAAGCTGCGAGGAAAGACCAGGTCCCACTAACCCCGAATGGAGAATGAAGGTCTAAGTCAGAGAGCAAAGCTAGACGATGAAGCCCCACGGCCTAGGCAAGGCGAAGTCAAAAGACTGCCAAGGCTATAGGCAACGACCTCCCAAGAAGTCAGGGGCTCACGACCCAAAGACCCCAGCATCAAGCGCAAGGCTAGAAACATGGTCTATAACCCCAGGGTGACAGAGACTATAACGCCAGAGACGGCAAACTGTCACTAGGCCCCTACTCGGAAGCGGCGCTAGGCCCCGCTGATCCCAGGAGGGGAGCAGCGAAGCCTGCACAAAGCCCGAGTCCAAGCTTCCCCGAGGGAGACGCTCGGACCAGGCTATGTAGCCGTAAAGCCTAACAGCAGAGCCTAGACCAGCAGGACAGCCAAGCCTAGATTGCCCAGCGCCTAACTGCAGAGACCAGAGAGCTCAAGTCCCCCTTGGTGCACCCGGAACGTGCCCGGACCAGCACCACGAAGGAGCTAGGCTACCAGGGAGCAACAGTCAGCCGCCAACGAGGCAGCGACGGAAGCGCCGGCGACCCATATCTGAAAGCCCAAGGGAGCCGGGAGCCGAGTGTATAAAGGCTAAGGTCCCGCGGTCGCGACGAGCTGCAAGCCTATAGCACGGCAGGATGCGCCCCATGCCCAGGCACGCGGCTGGCTAGCTAGTCCCACCAGAAGCGGGCAGGAGACCCCCCTATGCACCTTGCATGCCCAAGCTAGAGCAACGTCAGAGAATGAGCGTAACCCAGGGACTACACAAGGCTGAGAGGGCTTCCCATCACACAATGCAAGGCGACACGCCAGCCAGGGGTGAAGCCACGCAAGCCTAGGTCGCCCCGTAGGGGAGCCCGCAGAGAGCAACTTGAGTAGACCCAAGAGAACCACCGCGACCTACAGCATCCCTGAAGGATGCCCGAGAGCCAAAGGCGGCGCGAAATCCCCGCAAGGGAGACAGGACGCGGCGCCGAGAGATGAAAGTCAATCCCCAGGGATGGCGGACAAACAACACCCAAGCAACCGCCCCCGTAAGAGGAGACAGATGCGGTGGTTAAGAAGCCCGGAAAATCCCAACGCAACGACGGCGGATAACGCCACCCGGAAATCAACGCCGATGACGGCGGATAAACGGCCACCACGCAGCGCACCCCTACGGGAGGAGACGCGGCATAGAGTGATTGAATGGTAGCATCCAATAACCAATCCCATCCCTCCTGAGAAGGTGAGACGCTCTAAAAGGGAGGAGTACTCCGACGCCCGAAGGCGGGGAGGGCAGTCCCCAAAGTCCCGGAGCCACGAGCTATACACCCGCGAAGAGAGACTTATAGCGACATAGACTAAGCACGGGCACGCAGCTCGCCCTGAAAGGGCATGCTGCAGCCTGCAACGAGCCCCCCATGGAGGAGCCCGCGAGGCTGCCCCACGAGGGCGAAGAAACGGAAACACCCACGGGGTGTACGCGTAACACGGAACCGTAGCGGGAACGCTGGACGATCCGCACCAGAAACCGCACACGGAAACCCGCGTGAGCGGGGGCCAACCCCCCGGCGAAGCGCTGCGCGCCCCACCGAGCCGGTGAAGGCCTGGTGACGCAAGCAGCACGAGCCAGATTAACCCCGCGGGGCAGGCAGGCTAGACAGGCGGGGTGTGCCGTAACGCCTGACCGTAGCAGGAGCTAGCGCTGGACTAACCGCACAGTACCGAGCACGGTAACCACCGCGCGCCTGAGCGGGGCCACCCTGGCGAAGCGCCGCGCGCACCACCTGCCCGCGAAGGCCTGGTGAAGCATGCAGCACAAGCCAGATTGACACCGCGTGGCTAGCAGGGCTAGCCAGCGGGGAGCAGTGAGCATAATCAACACCACGCGGCGCCCCGCAGCGGGGCGCCGAGGAAACCACCTCAAAGCTGGACGCATCAAGAGCCCAGACCCTAACCACGGCAGCGCGTGTCGGCAGAGTCCGAACTCCTAACCACGAGCGCCGGGTGTCGTAATCTAGCGATGGATCGGCCCCGAGAAAACCCGGCGGGGCCAATCACCATAGCCAACACACAGCTACCGGACAGACTAGTCAGCCGCCTAATCCCACAGGGAAAAGGCTGAGCAGACCACGCTAGCCTAGCCTGCACCGATAAAACAACGAGCTAAATCAGGCGAGCCGGCGCCGGCAGTGTACTAGTCAGTCAAGCCCTCCCGAAAGGCGGGCCGACTGCACGCTAGGAGCAAACCGAGGCTGCTATAAACCGCCGGGACATGTCTGCAGCCGCCAAAATCCCCCTAGGGAAACGGGCAGGGAGAACCGCGCTAGCCTGCACCGGATAAGCCCCTAGGGCTAGACAGGCGAGCCAGCGGCCGCTAGCGAGGTAGACGGTGCTGAACCCCGAGAGAGAAACGCCTACTAACACGCCATGAAGTAATCCGAACGCTACAACAACATCTTTAGGTGCTCCCAACGCAGCGGGGCCGCCTTGGAAGAACTTCGGACCGGAGCCCGAACACCACCCCCCCCTTTTTCCTAGCGAAACATAGACAGGGAAACAGTGTTTTCAATTGCGAACCATTGAAAACTGAGAGGCCGCCGCAGGAACGAGCACCAAACGGAGCAACAGCGGCATCCCCCCCCCCCCCCCGCAAGACCCGTAATTGAACGCACGGAGAAAGAGTGTCGCGGGGCGCGCGGGGTGAAGCGAGCCAGATGGGCGCAGCGTGTCGGAACGAAAAACAAACAAAACAAGGCGTGCAGCGGTTAAAACCCGTCCCCGCCAACGCGGAGAACAAAGATACCGTCGGCGGTACAAAGTCACACACGGTAAAGAGTTTTCCAAAGTCAGTTTTCCCATATTTTATTAAAATACAACAAGCAACAAAATCCAATAAAGCGTGTGTGCACTCCACTTCCCTCAAGATAACTGTTGGATGATGTATGATAACTACAAGAAATAGAAACATGCTCACAAGAGCAAGGCAATCCAAAGCACGCAACACGTGCGTCCATGGCTGCCTTTGTTTACCTATTGTAACCCGCTACACAGATCACATGATCGCACCGGCGGCAAAAAAAGGATATCACAATAAAAAGCTCTCCGACGGGTGTAAAAATTGCCGTTTATTCCGTCCAATAGAGCGTTATAAATCCAGTTATAATCCATAATATATCCAGATAGTATTGTTATAGTAGTAGAGTATTCTGTATGAGACGACAACTAGATCCAGTATCAATTTCTCAGATAATTTGCTGCTAACACAGAGCGGCGATGTCCAGCGTCCGTTGTGTATGGCGGCCAAAACGGAAATTGAGAACGATTGATGTCGACAGTGTGTGACCTGGGTCACTGGTCGAGTCCCATTCTCTCTTTAGGGGTGCTAAATGGTATTTTGGCATTTCACTTCTCAGAAGGAACATGCTATATTTCAGTCAACAATTGGTGTAAGGAAATCAGTTCAGTGTAATGATTTTGTCTGTTTACAGACAGTCACAATTGCGACTTTCTCACACAGAAGACATATCCTATCTGCAGTATAAGATGGTTTACAAAATCACAAGTACGTTTAAAGCCCGAGCCCTCCTGCTAATTGGCTTTGTAAACAGCCTATATTTTTATTAAAGCCAATCAGCTGCATGTATAAAAGGGTAGTAGGGTTGAAGAAGATTGAGCTGAAATGTTTCACAAAGTTTATTATGTATTTGGTTACTAAAAACATACTATCACATGATTATGCGGATCCATGTTTGCCATCCACCTTTGCTTGAGGGAAGAATTTTGGTCAACGCCCCTTCCAGCTCACGGAGTAACATATCGACTGTAATCCTACAGTATTGTTTGATTGTCCGGTCGTCCTTTCAAAAGTTTGAGTATCTGTACGGGTGCCCATTATTTCCCCGTCACTTGCGAGTATGAATGCCTATCATCTGGTGTGGGTGTGGGCGAGTCCCAAAATCCAACACAGTTAATCCCCAGAACTGGAGTTTGAGTTCTTCGAAAATCCAGGATCCATGTATTAAAGGTGCAAACGAGAGATTTTGAGGCACCAACTATTGGTCATAATAGTAATTTCATATGACTAGACACTCAAAGATTTCCTACCTTGTATTGCTACCAATTGTCCATAAAAGCGAGAAAAAAGAGATTCTGATTTCTTATATTTCAAATATAAAACATAGCTGAATTTTCGTATTTGCTCCTATACGAAATTTAGAAAATCTCACAATTTTTGTACCAGATAACATTTCTCTCAGCTTAATCCTTTCACGATGGGGTTTTTTTTTGGAAAGCTTTACAATCAGGGCAAAATCAGTACGTTTGATATTTTTTTAAGGGACAACCCTGATATGGGAATCTCTCGTTGCACAAAACCTTTAAATCATTAAAAACACTCTAAAAGAAAGAGCGTTTGTGCCTTTGCGCTTATCATCCGTGGTTCAAACCCATCCCATAACTCTATACTTCTCGTTTCGGCGGACCCTGAACTAAGGAGTGACTTCATAAATAGGCTTTCCATTCACACAGTGTTAAACGTGCAATCGCAGTAATCTCAGCTGTAATCGCAAGCATACAAAGTCTGCGTACGCAATACGCTACCCAACAGCTGGAGAAACTATGACCTCACTCCTTAGTTCAGCCGGCAAAGTTTAACATATATTTAAACTTCCATGGAAGAATTAATGATGGGTTTGGACATAGGATGCATCATAACTCTTTACGATATTCATTTCACTCACGAGTAGGCCCACAGATAACACTTGGGCCAACAGTTCAGATAGTATAAAAATCTCAATTTTATTTAGGTTATTTGGGAGAAGGGAGAAAATATGTTTCATATGAAATGCCCCTTTAATTTTGATGCCCTATCCTGGTAGGTGCCCCTTTTACTTGGGTTAAATTTGCATGCACATGAATAACAACTGCATTAACTCTAATCTATATTAAGTTGACCAAAATATAGTTAAAATTAGCAGTGTAATAGCTGCTTGGACTCCAAATACTCTTTACAAAACAGACCACATCATTGATAACACGTGACCAACTCCTTGGCCGCCTTGGCAATCTCATAGGCACATGATATTATCTGCTGGGTCAGATGCTGGTGGTCGGGGGTCACTTTAGGGTCAGAGGGCAACCCGCATTCTTGCATATGCCCATAATCTTCTCGCGCTGAGACCAGTGTGCGAATGTTGCCCTCCCTCACCCGTTCTGATCTTGGTTTCTGCATAAAGCAATAATAAAGGTTTGGTTTTAACAAAAATAGTTCATTGAGATAGTTCAAACTGCAAATGTTTGCATCTTCAGTTATGCTAGGAGCTCCCATGATAGAGTGTTGTTAGATTTCTTAAAACAGCATAATATTGTGTTATACTTTGTCTGGCAAGACGTAACATGGTGTCCTAGGCCATGTGCCTTCCTTCGTCTCCTTCCTTCCGCCTTCAAATGTCTGAATCAATGTTTCAAAAAATGGAAAGCCTGCACTAGCAGAGATAAACCAAATCCAGCCCCAAGCTCTTATATGGGAAGTTTGCTCTGCCCTGTAGTCCTGAAATGGCATTTCCCCATGGGAGGCACAAATCCTTAGCAGGCAATTATAGCCCTTGCCATTAAACTCTCACCCTACCCCTACCCAACCGTACCACCCAGACCCTAACCTTAAAGGCTGACTCAGAGATTTCCAAGATGAGGACGCACTCAATGTTCAAATAAATCAATTTTTTGCATGTACATAATGCTTATCCCACATATACTAATCACTGTTGAAATAACCAAGCTCAAATTGAAGTCCTTCATATAGACTCACAATTTGGTTCTAAAATTCGCCAGATCCCTATGGCACTGTTATACTTTGCATATATGTTTACTGCTGAAAACGGAAAATCCGATTGGGCTCTAATTTTGGAATTAAGCATTTTAGGGGAACTTCTTTACATCGTATCTAGATGACTATTTTTAACTTTACTACACCAAAAAAATTTAATTAGATTTCAAGTCAGCCTGTAATCACAAAACATGTGTTATTCACACAAATAAATGCAACTTTCCATCAGAGTTCTTAAATGATCTAACGGTTGTGCAAGTAACAAAGGGTGTACGTGCAATACAGGTCCTTTTCTTTTGTTAAGATTTGCCAATGGCTTAACATGCTCATCCTTTGGTCAGTGGCTCTTGCATATTTCTCCTGCGTGAATCTGTGAGATCAGAACAACGCAAGTGTCACAGACTCACGACAGAGACTTGGCATCTATTCGTGTAAATTCCCAATGTGTCTTCTGAATTCAAATAACCTCTGGCAACTACTGCATATACAAAACCTTCTGCAACAGTTTATGACAATGATTTGATTTATTCAACCAAAGATTTCTGCAAAAATCCACTAATCTGAGTAAATGTCAAATCATACACTGAAGAATTCAATTTAAGGTGTGATATCTACCTGCATGATAATAAGTTTCCAATACACTGCTTCCTGTATTGAACTGATTATAACTCACCTCGGGGAAAAGAGTAGCCATAGACCTTTCTTTGACAGCTGAGAGAATGTACACCAGAACAAGGATCAACCTTTGGGTGGTGTTGAAAGCAAGAAAGGAAAGAAAAAGGAAATAATGTCA
This sequence comes from Ophioderma brevispina, assembly GCA_023653785.1. NCBI lineage: Eukaryota > Metazoa > Echinodermata > Ophiuroidea > Amphilepidida > Ophiodermatidae > Ophioderma > Ophioderma brevispina. The sequence continues at coordinate 22,468 of JAMKCH010022050.1, forward strand.
GGGTAAAACCCAGGATGAAAAACGGTTTCAATAATGGTTACATCCACATGGTGCTACTTTAATCGAATCTCAATGAGAGTGTGCTAGGTTTCACACTCTAGAAGAAACACCTGACATCAGATCAAAATTTGCAACACTCAAAATAAAGGTGGCACCCAATGAAATGCTCTAGAGAAGTGCCCCGAAGAATCACATCCTGATGTCACCCTCTAACTTTGAAGCCTAATAGAGTATAATAGTTCCAAATAAGCTGAACGACCAATCTAGAAGTACAGTATGGTATGGTAATATTACTCAGGCAGAAGAATTTGTTATCTTTCGCCTTATAAATCCTAACTCGTTCTGTATATTACAGTAATCCTGATAAAGCTGCTATGTATAGGACAGGCAGCAATCTGAACTCTGATTGGACCCATAACAGTTGTGAGTTCCAGTAGATTTCTGTGAACTGTCTGTACCTTTGGGTTCCTCAGGCACCCTGCTTAAATACCAACCACATTCTACGAGCATCCCTATTCACTAGTCAATGTTAGGTTGAAACAGTGCCAAGATTGGGAAAACAACATGTTCAATTGGAATAATAGTTCTTGTTACAGTTGGCTTGTTATTGCCTGGTAATCAAAAATGACAGCTTCCCCAACCGGGGCTACCACTCTTTTTATTGCGTTATCTCTGATGGTCATTAATAATATAACACTCCTCTGAGTAGCCAATCAAAAAATCTATATCTGTATAGAGCAACCTCTAAGTTGTCAAGAAAATAGAAATTGCGTCTCAGATTGATATTGGTTACTTATGATGCCATTAACCAAGGGGCAGTAGTGCCATAATGCAGTTATGGTCCACTTTTGTATTCCCCACACACACGGCGGTCACAATTGCCGCCGACACCGCCAAAATCTCCCGTTTGTAGTTGGAATAGACAGCCTCAAATTTTACATTGCTGTGTTAAAAATAGATATCCGATATTTTTTGTACCAACGTCTTTTAGTAAATAATTTATTCCTCTAAATTACATTGTAAAAATGATACCAAAACACATTGAAGTTGTCGTCGAGACACATTTATATGGAAAGCCATTGCACCCTCGGCCAATTCTCCTGTGCAAACTCAATGATAGATTCACCGTAAATATCACTCCGTACCTTGCTGTATTGATTCCATCGCCATTATAATGGCTGTAACCCAAATTAGTCATGGAAAGGTCGCGAGGCTTTTGCTGTGGACTGTAACTGCATGATGCTGGGTAATAATTATTTTGGTTATCATCTGGGTAAATCAAACAAAATCTCACACTACCCACATATGTTAGATTATTTTGGTAAAAGCATGGATAAGCTAGCGTTAATTAATGAGTGCACAAATATCCTTATTTTTGTTTCGGTGAATGAATATTGCTGACTTTTTTGTAACTGATTAGAGATAACTTCTTCAACAAAATTTTCACTCATAATAGTGTCAAAAACACCTTGAAATCCACCTCAACGTTTGGATTATTAATCTCATGTATGTGGATTATTGTGGAGTCACTTTCTGATCTTGTAGTTGATCAATGATCTCACAATACCAGTAGCTGGTAGGTAAATACTGTTCCATAAACCATACTTGTTAAGAGGTAGTCTACAAGAAGTAGATCTGATACTGGTTATTAGGCCAATGAAAGTCAATATTATGTTTCCCGTAACCATTTTTTTGCAAATCATAATGAGGCAACTATTTCATTTTTCATTATGCATAATTTTGAAGTAACAGCAATTTCACCAACCTTCAGCGTGCTCTAATAGCTACAATATTGTGTCAAACCACCACCCTACATTTAGAAATGATTTTGAAACTGTTCTTTGGTTTAAAATCTAGTAAATTCACATTAACAAGATGTGATCACAAGACAAATCCTTGATATTTTCTTTAAATACAAAATAATGAACTTTTTAGAGATTTCACCATCTCAAATGTGGGCAGAAAATCATAACGCGGACGGGTTACGCGAAACATAACATCGACTTCCATACGCCTTATGAAGAAGATCTCTCATCACCATAAACAGCCATATTGGTACTCTGCACATTGTCCTATGTTGATTGTATTTAGACAGCTCCATGATAGCCTCATCCGGTAACCACTAATTTAAGACGATATCCTCTTGGGGATTAAAAATAGCACTAGCCTGTCAAACCCAGTAGGGTAATCAAGTGATCAACACAGACGGTATTATTAATTATTTACTAACTCCAGTTGCAGACAGTCTGTGTGGAATTTGCTGACAATTTACAAACTTACTTTGTGTTGGGAACACATGCTAACATAGGAATGGTAAAGGTACATTTGCAGATCCTAGAACCTCAGTTTAGTTTATGGTTTCCTAGATAACCCTGAGGAAAGTTATTTCCAAAATTTCTGTTGATCTGACAGTGCACTTTGGAATTGATTATGCATTGATTGATTGATTGATTTTCTTCGTAAACAACTTACAATTACAATAATTGCCACATAACATAGTAAAAAAAAGAAAAACATGAATATAATACAATTAATAGAATAAGTTATTTATCATAAAAGACAGAAAAATTGTTTCACCTGGATAGCCCATGAAAGTCATAAAAATAACTTTATTTCCAATTGGGTCCATTGACCAAGCCAAATTTGGAATGGAAAACAAAATATTGCACAAGGCATTAAAAAGAGAATAAATGTAATCAACCAGCATCAGAGCATGCCATTTAATTAAAAATTATGTTGAAAATAATAACCTACAGTAAAAGGCTTGGCTTTCCAAATACAATTTATTTGCCCATTTTTGAAAACTAAAATTTCCGTTAATTTTTTTAATCTCATCTGGAAGAGAGTTCCAGTCATTAATAGCACAGTTCAAAAATGTGGAATCCCGCACATCCCTTTGTTTCTTGGAACTCCCCCCCCCTGAAATTGTAATTGACTACTCCGTGTTGCTGTATTTGTTGAACATTGCTAACTTTATCAAATTTTCATGGAGGTAGGAGCACATTGATCATTAAAAAATCTTAAAAGCATGACATAGGCGAGAAATTTTACTCTGTCTGAGACACTCAGATATCCAATTGAGAACATCTTTTTTACAACATGTGATCGGGACCCTATGTTGTATGAAACGAACCATTTTGTTTCTGGGTAGTTTGAGTCTTTTTTTGAATTTTTGAATTGAGACCGGAATACTATGAAGAAGCAGCATAATCTCACGATAAACATTGACAACGTGCAGAACATAGAATTTTGCGACAATTTTGGTTAGGTAAGCGGCTTGTCTGTACAAAAATTTCAACCTAGCATTCCTTTGCGAGAACATAATTGGCAATGTCTTCCCCGGACACTTTTGGTCAATCTCAATACCAAGATAATTAACTGACTTTTTAGCATTTAATGTGTGACCAGCACTTTGGATCTAAAATCAGATCATCTTGTTTAACTTTCGTTTTGATCTAGATGACACATTCGGGCTCTTCCCAGGTTCCAGCGACAACTGTTATCACCACCACTTTTACAAGAATCCAAAGCATGCCATTTTCTACGGAAATCACCTCCGGATCTTGTGGGGAGAAAAGGATTGTAACTGTCATCGGCATATAAAAAGTTGTACAATCAGATGCACACTACTTTCGCATTCAGCGATTAACAGAGAATAATATGGACTCTCAAAGGCAGCCCTGGGGAATCTCCGCATATGACATCAAGTGGTTTAGAGAAGTTTTACCAATGGGTAACCACCGCTGTGTTTTATTTCAGATAAATATGATCGAAACCACTCCACTGACTCAAGCCCCCTAGCTTTCAGTTTTTCAATAAAATAAGCATGGTTCACCGTGGTCAAACGCCTTTTGTAGGTCAAGCATTACCATACCAGTATATAAACCCACGAGTACATTGACATTTGATAAAATCTAAAGGTACATGAGTCAAGAGTCCATTAGAAAATGAATTGACAAAACCAGATTGATTTTATACACAAATTGTTGTGGACAAGATAATTTTTCAAGCGAACCTAATGATTTTTCCCAAAATTTTTTGACAAAGGTTTTAAAAGACTCACTGGCCTGTAGTTTCCCACTTCAGGTCTTTTTATTCTTTTGAACAGTGGTGTACTTTAGCCATTTTAAATCATTTGGCACAATGCCGTTGTGTTATAGCAAGGTTGACGATTGGGTGGATAGGGTGACAGAAGCACGCATCTTTTAAAAATTTTTGGCAGGGATATTTCAAACCAGTACGTGTTTGGATGCATTCAGACTACCAAGCTCCTTTTCAATGAATTCTCAGTAACAGTGGTTCAGAGACATTTTAGTGGAATTAGTAAGCTTGAGCTATAATAATTTTGAAAAAGATGGATAGTTCACAGAAACATGTTGAAACTAGTTGGCAATTGCTGACCAAAATGATGGCAGCTTAGTGATAATTCATGAAATGTGAGCAATTTTTGCAGGTTCAAACAAGAGCATCATCATCTCATATAACACTACCATTACTTTTTTGATTTCTCACTATAACCCAAATTTTGAGTTGCTTCCACAGTGCTTCTTGTTTTTATTTAATTCATTCATTTTGGAAATGATCCGATTTGCTTTTTACTGTCACGTTAAATCTTAATTACGAAGTATTTTTTATACTCATGTATATTTCTTTTTTACTACTGTCCTTTTAAATTGATATCAGAAGTTTGTCTCTTTCGCGAAATCCTTTAAGATATCAGAGTTCATCCAGGGTTCAGTCCGCTGCTTCAGACGAATTTCCTTCACCGGTGCAACAGTATCCAAATCGTGGTGAACATATCTTTGAACTTGTTTCCATTCTTTCATTCACATTATGGAGAGATGTTATTTCATACCAGGTTCAATTTTGAAAGTTCAGAGACAAAAGAGGTGGCATTGTAATTGTTTCAGCGACCTTATTTTTATTACCCTTGTGTTGATTGATTTGACCCTTGACAGTTTTTCGTGACAATAAGTCACGAAGTGGTGCCACTAGACCACCTGAAGAGTGCCGATTGAAAATCTTATTAGAGGTATTTACATAGAGATGGTCAATCGATGAAGAGGAATTTGTCTGTAATGCGCGTCCAATTTTTTGAGCTGAGTCAAAACTGAAAAGATTTAGCAACATGCAGAATCTTCTTTAACAGTTATGGGTATTACTTTTTTAACATATGTTGAAGTCACCCAATGTAAGGACCTCAACATCAGACGTAATTTTTGAAAGTCACCCCCTCAATGCCAATGAGTCTTTTTGCTCGGGGTGGACTGTAAACAGTGCCTACCACAATTGGTTTGGTCTGTGGGAATAAAATCTCAAACCACTGCTTTTTCTAAACTGTCATGGGTCAATCATCTCTACACCTAAAGGCGCCGTCATTTCTAATAAATGTACATACGCCCCCTCCCTCTCTGTTCCTATCATTACGAAGAATTCAAAACCCTCAATACTTACTCACATCTGGTACAGATTCACTCGGCATGATTCGCTAACACACATACCAGCAGGTTTTGTTTTTTGGCACAGTCCGAAGATCGTCAAGTTTGGAGTAGAGACGAATATTCAAGTGCAGAAAATGAAGTCCATGATTTTTATTCAGTGCAGGATTAATCAAATGTCATTATTAATGAATATCTTTCTTTCGTGGGGACAATCAGTATAGGTGTACGTCACCTCATTTCAGCATAAACCTGAGTGAACGTTGTTTGGCGAATCCAAATTGGGAATTTTAACTAACGATACGGAGCAGTTCTCTTTCTAATCAGCAAAGTTACTGAATCGTACTGTGGATGGTGGAATTAACTAACGATGAACATTCAAACATTAGAGAGTTCATATTACTGTCACAATGTGAAGATCAGATGTAGCTGGGATCAAGCTTCTCTAAGGAGTTCATGACTTAATGTCAATTGTCAATGCTAGAACAGCCCTAAAACAGTTAGAAAACTCAAGCACACAGTCACCGTTAACACAACCATTCCAAAGTTTTGGCAAGATAGGACGCTGTTGAGATGTTTATACAGCCTTGTGGTAGCTAACTTGTCTTGGCACTGAGTCACTAACAGTAGTAGGCAGGGTTGACTACGTACAGGTACCAGGCAAAGCTATGACAAGGAAGCAGATTCCACAGGCTCACCAGGTCCCCCCCCCCCCCCCCCCCCCCCCCCCCCCCAACTCCAAAAACAAAAAAAAGTAAGCTTAAACCTGCCAAGATGGCACAGCAAATTACAAAGATTTACCTTTACTGCTTTCATTTGGTGGTGCGAACTAGGTGATATTGTCCCTAATCTACAAACAACAACTGCACTAAAAAGTGAAATTTTGAGCAGTTTTCCAGCAGCTTTGTGCAACACACCAACACACCACGTGACCTTGATGTATGCGCAATGTTTTCTATCACGCTTCCATAGGCCATTTTGTTATAATTTCTGTCCGTTTACTACAAATGCTGAATTTCTCAAGACGAGATTGCATTTTGCACAAAAGGCACATATACCTTAGGCCAATTGTTTCGATAAAAATCTCAATCTGTTAAACAATAGGACGGTTTAGATGCATGTGTGCATGTGTGACTTGCACATGAAATGTGGTTTTCTTTTGTTTGAACAAAATAATTCCACATACCAAGCCAAGACCCGCCCCACACATGGCATCTAACGGTCCTATTGTTCCTGTGTAACACATTACCGTACTGGTCCTGACAGTAACATCCTACTCTTTTTTTAAAGCTGAAAATTCTTTTAAATTTTGGAAGAGAATATGCACATATTTCCTTTACGGGTCCTGAATTTGAATTTTTCTACTTCAATACCTACACACTTCCATCACACATTCATCACTTTTGAATGTGTTATATAACTGTTAAATGTGCTTTTCTTAATACCATGTAATCAGTTTTGGTGTTGTTTTCACAAAGTATCCATGAACTTTAACAGTTTCAGATTTCATTTGTGTGCGGAAAACTTTCAAATAGTCACAAGAAATTGAACCAAATTGCCAACATTTTGCAATGGGAGAATGGCAGCCATACTTGTATGTGGATGACCTCTGTTCCTGGCCCTGGTTTTAACCTAAATATCTTTATATTTTAAATGTCACACCTAAAGCCAAAAAAAAAGTATGTTCCATTAGGCTGCAAATGAGCTCATTTTGAAATATCCAGAAATTTGAACAATTGTCATTCACGTTTTCAATCATCCCCCATACCCAAATTTCTTTAAGGATTACCCCCCCACCTCAAACATGTGTCAGAGTGCTCACACAAATCACCAACAGATCATCCATGCGTCCATGTTTTAATCCGCGAGGGTGGCTAAAGCCGCCTGAGTGTGATAAAATACTTGGATGCATCTGATACCGATTTGTTGGTCTGTCATGAACCACTCTGTAACAGTTTGAATCCCTTTCAACAAGAAAATCTTCATTAAACTTATTAATATCGTGAATAGAGAAAACCTAATTTTTTCTCACTTCAATAATCAAAATGTTGCCAATTCGCCATCCTTCCTCGTAAAATATTTAAGCAAAATCTGAAGCAAGCTATGTTTTTGGCATGTTGTGGCCTTTTGCAGTTGCACACCTGTGACTTGAATGTACTCAAGAATTCCAAATGTTCAAACAGTGTGTCCATTAAACGTACGCACATCAATACACTTCTGTGAACAATGCGCTGCATGATGTCTAATTTGCACATCAACTCGTCATCACGAATCGACAACGCTGCGCTCCTGTCCAAGGATAGACTTGAGTTGTTGAATCAATTTTCTTATAAAATTGGATCTGATTGAGCCCAAATTTATGGTCGAGCTAAGAGTTTTTAAAACTCATAACGAGACCAATAATTTTTTGGCATAATGATCTCGATTTTTTTATGATTATCATGTTTTGGATTCCGATATTTTCAACACTTGGACCCCTCAAAACAGATAATCAACAAAATCAAGCAGGACACTGTAGCCGATAATCCTACCATAACTATTAACTCCTTACCTTTCTAATTTACATTCCTGCGCTGATAGCAGTAATGTCTGAATCCTCTTAGTAACCTTTTCCTGTAGCTCCCACTACATCCTCTTGACTTGGTCTCTTCTCAGGGGTTCCCTCACTGTCTGTGTGTCCTTCTAGCTCTGTTTGCCAGGGGGAGGTGCTTGATGTTTTTTCCGCTGCACCACCCTCTGTGGATTGGCTTGAGCTGCATCAAAGTGAAGAATAGGCATAGATAGCGATGGATTAACATTCTATGACTTGGGACCTGTACTGTAAACTCTTTACCTTTAAAATGGAAATATTCTCAATGGTATGAAGTATTGGTTAGCACTTCATAAAGGTCAAATTTAAAACATTAACCAAAAATAATTAAAGAGTATTATTTATTTAGCACTTCGGTTTTATTTAAGTTCACTAGAAAAGCTTATTCCCAAAATTTCATTTATTCCTATCTTGTTTTGGTGACTGGAGCAATGTGTGGCATCAGAGTCCTTAAATAGGCCACTGTGCCGTAAGTTGTGTCCATTTATTGGCAGAAAATATCAAATCATCAATTAAACTGTGTGATCCCCCTGGCATCTGGAAATTGCAATCAGATGACCTTTGAACATGGTCCATGACCTTTTGACCTGGGCCATGACCTTTGACATACGAAGGAATCCATTGCATCTTAACTAAAGTCTAGTTTTCCAAATCCGCCCTTCAACTTTTCAAGAAGACCTGAAAACGAAAACCTAACCAAACTGAACATACATACGGACATGCGTGCTATCGCCAACTCCCCCTTGCCGCTTTTCAAGCCAGGAGGATAACTTGCGAATTTCTTGAAGAGATGATCAAATTTGGCACTTTATGTACACAGTACAAAATTATTTTTGTAGGCATATGAGGGGGAAGGGGCGAGGAGGCGAGCAACCCCTGTGGACCACTAAGCCCCTATAAATATATAAAGACCCAACATTTTATATCCAAAATTATGAATACTCAACAAATTTGTGAGAATCTACTTGGGCTGATGGTTCATGTAAATAGCAATGCTATACAGATACTAATTTAACTAAACAGTCATCATGATACAGCACAATTGGAATTCCTTAACTAAGTGTAACCTTTCAACTACAACGAAACTTATATAGAATTATTGGAAGATGCCCAACTTTCAACTCGCGAAGCTTTCACTCATTAAGGTTTTTGAAACCCACTTGTGGCTCTCTTACTCAGCCATCTTCAATCTCTTAGGTCCGTATGCCAAAAAGTTAGACCAGAGTTTAAAGGATAGACCTACAATCTTAGCCAAACGTTTTGGAACCCTTGTATAGGCCGACTTCAAAATGTCCCCCTCTCCCCCATGGACAATGTTGACTCCTGAAATTTTGTTCTTGCCACCTACAAGAACCCACCATTGATTGGTGGGGATAGGGAGGGTTGCATGGATAGAGAATGCTCCAAGCCTCCCAACCCCAAGTTGACATGATTCCTATATATCTCTTAAGAGAAATACGGCAAAATAATCGGGGCAAAAAAGAGCAATCGTGTTCCAACACATTATGGCACTAGAGATGGTGTCTTGGCAAAGTTGAAAAAAAAATCATCTAATTTTAAACATTTTTCCTCATAACTTCTTTAATTATTACAGCTATACAACGAAATTGCAGGGTGCACACAATAACATCTTGGCTTATACGTCATTGCATGGAAAAATGAAATCAGCTTTCAGACTTAGGGAGTGGTCAATAAAAAAAATGTACTCGTAGGCATATTTGGGCTCAATCGTCCATATAGACGGAAAAGGCCACCCCCCTCTGAATTTAAATGGGTGTTAATACTAAATTGAAAATATAAATAAAATCATAATCATACACTTCCCGTTCCCCCACCCTACACGATGTTACAGGAGCAATTATATTACACGTGATTACTCAATAATAAGCAAGAAAACTGCAAACATTCATGGCGCACATGGCCGCAGCCTCTGCATTTGGGTATAATGAACAGGCATGAATAACAGTAGTGAATTCCAATGTGGAAGATGATGGATGAGTCCTTGGAGATTTATCTCGCTTGTGCTGCCGCTGCCTGTGCTGCCCTGCGCTGCTGATTCATGCTGCCGCTGCTGCCTGCCTGCTGCTGCTCTCTGCCTGCTGCGATCTGATGCTGATGACGACACGATGCTCCGCCGACATGATGACGACGCCGATGTGACGCACGCCGCTGGTGTGCTTTTCGCGATCCAAAGTGTCTTATTTTGTGTTTAACAACTTATAATATATTTCATACGTGTACATATTTACAATAAATACAATTTAGAAGACATCGAATTAACTAGAAAAAATTAAAAAGTTTACAGTTCATCCGTTTCATATGGGGTTACGCGCTTTATATGATACATAGGTGCTACACTTTAAACTTTAGGCTTTTTTAACTTGAAAATAACCAATATCCCACTGGCGAACCTGCTTTTCGAACACGCGAAATCCTATAGTCCCCTCTTATTAGGCGAGATCTTGCCTCTATCAGCCAATCTCTCTCTTTAGATTATCGATGATGTGATGATACATATATCGATGACAAGGACGACGACGACTTAATAATGATGTGATGATTAAAGCATCTATACACGCCAAGATAAATTGTGGTTGGCTCTACAAGTTTGAAGTGAACCAGATTAATCAACCCTTGTTACAACAACAAACGTTAAGTGATCCTTTATCAACGGATTCGATAATTTCACCTTTTCCATGACATCGATAATCCCCGGTAAATTCTATTTTCAAGAATAATTATCTCTGAAAATTTTTTGGGTTTTCTTTAATTAAAATCAAACGCTAAAAACAACCAACGGCAAACCATATTAAAAGATCATGACTCATGTCATTCTCTATTGTTCATATGGTGTATCGTGGCATCATCATTGATTTAACGTGTGTATGATTGGTTTAGGGCCGTTCGTCCACCTTCATTGATGTAAACATATTAGAGTTTGAAACGAATGATCTTATATGTACGGAGCGGATTTGGCCTCCTAGAGGATCCAAAGCATCTCGCCTTGCAAGCGATAGGTTCGCAGTTCGAATCAGAGTCCTTTCCTTTCATAATGCGGCTTATTTCATTTGAATTTCAAAATTTAACCTATGTATCAAATAACGCGCGTAACCCTATATTAAACGTATTTAACATGTTAAAATCCCTTTTTTCTAGTTAACGTATTTATTTGTTGTGATATTTAACTAATGAAATAATATTAAGTTGTTAGCACAAAATAAGACACTTTGTAACGCTGAAAGCACCTGCATATTGCACCACAATTTGCTGTTACACCATGAATGTAGCTTAAAACGCAGTGAAAGTATGGCCTATGCTGATTAAAGTGAAAACTATTCCCTAAAGTAAGGTAGGGGGAAAGTGTCATTTGATACTCAGATGAAACATCATCCTTATTTTGTCACCTATAATTGTGTATAAGTTTCGTTTCAATAATCATTGATTGAAATGAGCAGGCAATTAAGTTTAGCATGAAATCCTCTTTCTAATAGTCGGATACAATCTTAGCCAAAGTGTTGGAACACTTTAATAGGCCCCACTTCAAAATGTCCCCCTCTCCCCCATGGACAATGTTGAATCCTGAAATTTTGTTCCCATTGCCACACTACAAGAACACAACATTGAATGGTGGCAGGGATGTTACAATCATTATGATGCTTGAATTTGTTTTTAAAACAAGTTGACATGATTTCCTCTATCTCTCTGTAAGAGAAATACGGCAAATAATCGGGGCAAAAGAGCAGTCGTGTTCCACACATTTTGGCTAAGATTGTAAGTCTAATAAGTCAAAATCAGTTTTTGTCCAAATTGACAGTTATGCAATTTTTCCCATAAATAACTAGCACATTTCAAAGATTTAAAATGCAAATTTCAAAATAAAAAAAAATACCTGATGTCAATGCAAAGGAAAATGTTTTTTTCTTCTGGTGGGACTACGTTTAGACCCGGTCTTAACTCTTTTGTGCATTCGGACCTTACTCTTAATATTGCTCTAATCACTTTATTTATCCAACAGTACAATTTCTATCTTCTCACCCTTGTTCCTTGCTTTGTCCCTGTGTATCCTCCTGTCACTTTCATTCAGCTTGACCTGGTGGTTTCTCTCTCACTCTGGTCTGTGCCCTCATGTGACTAGAAGAAAAGACAATCAATCAATCATCACTCAATCACTCATCAAAATTAGGCTCAGTCCAAAAACAATTTTTTCTTTAAATTTAAAGAAATGCTTTAACACTATCATCTCGTTCAGCAAGAACATTCTTTTTTTTTCAATGAAATATTTTATACCTTGTAACCTAAACCTGCTCTTCTAAAACTAGAGAACTTCTTTCAAAGCTTGGATTGGTGGTACAATTCCAGTTTTCATAGATGTTTTTCTGATATAGCGGGTGTGCAGCATTAACACAAAAGCAAGGGTCTGTTTGGGCGGGTGGTTTAAAAAAATACTGGCACCTTGTTAGCTCCCTAAGCTAATAGGGTCGAATCATCAACCACAAGAGCATACTCCTGATCATTTTACAAGATAAGCCAGGTGCACATGCCTATCACTCCGGAACAATTTCAAAAGGGAGTCCACTACAACTGACAGCAATCGAATCTTAATTCACTGCCAGTGCTTCAAATTTTTGTGGAAGTTAGATAACCTACTAGTACTACAATCAACCACTTACAATAAACATCCTAATCTATTCCCTCCCAACTTGCCTTTCAATCTACCTGGTTAATTGACTGTCGTCAGAAGAAATAAGTATTTGCTTTTTCAGCAGCTTACATTGACACTGGTGCATCACCATTATACTACAAGTAGTGTTGATATTTATGGTGTTTACCGCACCATGGATTTGAGGCAATTAGAGGTTGTACCACACTCTTTGTGAAACTGATGGTGATGAAATGTATATGTAAAGGTATGAATCTCTGTACCTGTGACTTGTGGCTTAATGTCCCCTATAAAGGACTATTTATTTTCATGCTTCTTTTGCCCATCTCAAAATAATCACGAGGAGAATGGAATCCCAATGTTGATCAATAATTATTACTTAATGAATTAAGTATACTTTGATTACCACCAAATAGGCGGGAATTATTCGGTTGTTATCGTTCCGCGCGTAAAAGTAAACCAAATGTACTCAAGCGTTTGCATAGAATCACGCGCGCCACGCATAATATACACGCTGCTTCTCTTGTGTTGTCTTGCGCCTACACTTATTTCATATCAGTGAGATTCGCCTATTTGGTGGTAAACAAAGTATAGCTCCTACAAAATGACAGTAATGGCTCCACAGGAGTTGAACTGGAGACCACGTGTACTATCAAATGCTTTCCACTAGTCCACAAATTTACCTTCTCATCCTTAATAACCGGCAGCCTACCAGGCAGACCGGCCATGAGTTCTTTAGGCGTCGGTATCGGGAATGGCTTTTGCGATGCCCGCGGTTCAAACATGGACACGGGTCTCCCCGTTCCTCTGGCTGGTCTGTTATTATTGGTCTGTGATGTGGTCTGGAAACTCTCCAGATCACGAGATTTCTGCGAGACGGCAGCTTGCCTCTGTTCCGTGCGCAGTTGAGTGTTTTCTTCTTTAAGCTTATCCACCTGTTTATGACAGATAAATATGCACCAGTGTCAGAGAGAATTCATTTTAATATCACATGCTTATGAAGGACTTTCAAAGTTTGTTAACTCTTTAGAGAAACAGACAATGGTAGCAATGTTGGTTGCATGTAAAACTTAAAACAAGGGTATTAAAAACACACAATCCCTTGGTTGACCTGCCTTGAAAAACTAGTCCATGATTTCATTGGTATAAATTCCAAAATATAAACTCTCCTGCTGAAACAAATGAATGAATATTGAAAGATATTGTCCACCATATAAAGAAATAATATCACATTTGTTTGAAGAGCACCCCCAATTTTCCAAAAAGTTTGAAATTTTTGCACAGTTGCATTGGTAATTGGCTAGTAAACTATACCTGCAAATGGTCAAGCTTGAAAATGTCTGTCAAAAAAGAAGGAATTTTGTAAGGCCAAGTAAAAAAAAACATGTTTCTTGTCTGGGTTTTTGGAAAAAAAGGAGGAGGAGGAGGGGGCTTTTTATTTTTTAAGATGGCCGCCATTCAAGATTTTCGTCAACTCCAGGTGTTAACCTTATCACACGTGACGTCAAAACTAACAGAGACATAGAGGTCACACAAGAACTGAACATATTTACAATGTTTTAATAGTGTTAGCACCATGTTTTAGCACATCTTAATGTTTTAGTTGTTAGAATACCTCCTATTAAAAGTATCAAACTGAAGCACTATCTTCAATTGGACAAGAGTTTCATATGCAAATTCTCTAAAAATCATAATCGTTGTCAACAGAATAAACTGAACGAATGACTCAATCTCGTGTTTATAACCTCTCTGCCAGTCGCATTTATTTAACATCGTCAACGTACTATGTATCATGCATTGATGTGTGGCGTGATATCCAGGGTGCAAAATAAGGACCGTGGGGGGCAACAGGCAAGGCAGTTTTTAAAGGGCAAATAAAAAATTACCTTCAAATTGCAAGGGCATGAAGGCAATTCAGCAATTGTAAAAGGGCATCAAGGCAATTTGTCAACATGGGAAGGGCATCAAGGCATTTTTTCAGTTTCTTGAAGTCCATAAGCCAGTCTGCCTGCATGGAAGGCACTTGAAGCTAAGTGGGCTGTTGGATCTAAACCTGAACAAAGCTCCATATCCGGCAGTTAGGTGGTCACCTAGGAGGCAAGGATCTATCTATTAGACTTACAGTATTTTACTTAAAAGGAGACAAGACAAGAAATATATTGAGAGTAAAATCATATAAGTTTGCATTTTCTTAAAGTTTCATGATAGTGATGCATTTTGATGCCTTCAGGAGACTATCATCCAACTTTTTCATTAACTAGTCATTTACTGCTTTAACTGCAGTATGAGAAAACACAATTTATGATGTATAAACTTAAAATAGCCTCAAATTTGAATTCAGAGAGAGATAATATAAAAAGTGTAGAAATATATTAAAATAAAGACAAACTGTTGATGATTACCTTTCCCCCTGCTTGTGTTGTTGAATAATACTGCCTCAATTGCGAATCACAAAACAGTCTCTTACACAATAATAAACTGGCACTTGATGACATACTTAATAGGGCTATCAATGGAAACAGCATAAAATCAAATGCTGGTATCAGTGAAAGTTGTCGGGAATAAAAGTCAGGTTTTTAATCACTTGATGTTGATTCCAATTTGTAAAGTTTCTTGTCAATTTTAAGGGAAAACATATCATTCAAAAGGTGGGGTTATTATGTATAAAATTTCAGAAATTTATTGGTCAAATATCTAAGGACTTTCCTTGCGAATTATTTTTTTTTTTCAATCTATTTTCTGTATTTTTTAAAAGTCGCTCGAGATATTCTGAACCGTACTCATCAGTTTGTTTTTTTCACTTATGGGACTAAAAAAATGGACAAAATATGGCGAAATCGTACTGGTGCATGGTGCTGCAATACAGAAGAGGGATCTACAAAAAACAATGGCAGCGCCCATAGCATCACTAGCGTGTGTAGATTCCCAGGGCATTTGGGCCATTTTACTGCTTAATCTGCATTAAAAACATTGGGGATGTCATTTTTAAAAGATGTTACATTTTCGGATGATATCATGACTGAATTCAAAGTCGGGAAAAAATAATTAGGAGGACTTATGCAGCAAGAATTGCATTTTCGGAGAGGTGCAAAATTTGGCAGTCATCAGTCTTTGAAAACAGAATACTCATTTCCTGGTGGATTTTCGTTTTTTTATTGATATTTTTTCATTTTTTTGAAAATAAAAAATAAATCGAGGCGGTCTCAAAAAAGGAAGCGGGCGGGGACGAGAAACATGTTTTTTCTTTTACTTCGCCTAATTAGAAAATATTGGAGATCTCCAATAATTTAATGTCTGCTGGAAACATCCTTTCAATATTGAATAGCTGGGAAATAGCATGTGTACGTGTCTACGCTCATCCATTATTGTTCCATATGTTTCAGAAAAGTCCAAGTTAAAGGTCCCAGGACATGAGATGATAAACCTACTCCAAATTTTGTGGGATATTCCATTGTCAATAAACAGGGCCAGACAAAAAAATTAGTGAACTATTGCTTTTCAGTCAGTGTCATAAAAGATTCACACCTTCACCTGCCATTTTTCTATTACTCTCTGAAAAATCAATAGTTTATCACTAATGATGTCATCACCAACCTAACTATTGAATGCTTTCTGGTTTCCTCCTTGTAGACTTGACACAAACCAACCTCAATAATTTGCATTTCCTGGGACCTTTAAAGTCATTTTCCTTGAGTGAACACTATTTCACCATGGACGCACATAAATTTGGCTTCTTACCAGCCTTAAATTACAATCTGTGTCTTGATTCCTAAGGCGACGACCAAAAGAACCCTGTTTTACTACGGTCGCGCGACCTTTCAAGTAGGGGTCGGTCGGTGCTTTTTTTTCTTTTTTTTAATTTTTTTTTCTTTCTGGAGCTCAAAATTGGCCTAAAAATGCCCCAAAATCTGAACAAGGCGTTCTCTCGAACCACAAGGTCCCCGCTCGTCGCGGTAGTTAAAGGAGGAAAATAACATAACTTAAAGATCTCAAGGGAGGATTGTGATAATACCTTGGATGGCCCCAGATGACTTTTGGGGGGAAAAATTTCGGGGTATCAATTTGACTACAAACCCACCAGTTTCAGACCATACATACCATTTTGGTCGTTTGACTTGGATGGCCCCACATGACCTTGAAAAAGACCTCAGAATTTTCAGCACTGCAAATTTTGACGACATGACATACAACCATTTGCATGAATTGACCTAATTGACCCCAGATGACCAGAAATGACCTTGAAACAAGAGCACCAAGGGTGCTGAAGCTTCATAAGAAGCTTGTTAGAGTTGAGTGAGAGATTGGTTGTTGTTGTATGTCTTTGGGTTTTGGTTAGATGTTTTTTGTGATCAGTCTTGTGATTCTAGCAAGAAGTGTTGGGGCTGGAGAGGTTCATTTAAAGAGCTGGTTTTTTTTTTTAACTTGAATGTCTTATGACTCCTGTAGTGGTATGTACCTTGTTTCTCATTTTTTTTAAGATGTTTCTTTTCATGGCTAATCACTGATGTTAACCCTATTTGAACTTTGACTTTGAAGAACTCTAATGACCTTGTCATGTATTAGTTTTATGGCATAATCAAGTCACCTCATCCCCAAGTTTTAATTGCTGACACTAAATGGTCCCCTGTCAACTTTGGTTGGTCACAGGGGGACTATAGAAATGCCTTTGCATTTGGTGTGTGTGTGTGGTGCGCGTGTGTGGTGTGTGGTGTGGTGTGCTGCCCACGCAATATGCTCTGGATCAATGCAAGTGTGGGTGTCCATCTTTGCAACTTAGTGTCTCAAGTGGGCAATGGGCTGGGATGTAAGTTGGTCATTTGACATAAGGTCAAAGGTCAAATATGGTCAAAAATAGAGTCAAATGTGGTCAAGAATAGGATAGATAGTTATAAGCCTTGTAAGCATATATCTTTTGATTCTAACATATGGGGTCCATTTTGCACCATAGTATGTCAACCACGTAGATGTGGAGAGTTCGAAGGTGGGCATGTGGCATGGGTCAAGGTCAAAGGGTCAAAATGGGAGGAAATGCTATAAGCCTTGTTTG
>JAMKCH010022051.1:0-22076 GCA_023653785.1 Ophioderma brevispina
TAATTCGTGGTGAAGGGTGAATTGTGGTGCAAAATGTAATTGTACATTGAAATGAGTGGAAAAGATCGGGGAAACATTTTACACTTTAAATCAACTTAGGGGGCCCGAAATTGTTTTGTCCGTCCATATTTATCAAGGGGGGATTATCTTTTGGGAGTTTATCATTATGCGAGGAAGCTGACTTGACAAAAATAGTTAAAAATGCCGTTCAAAAAAGGAAAGAATTGTTGACGAGTTGGCCCAATTCCTTTTTTGCGTATGTGCAGTGTGGGCCATACCACGCTACTCGCACGTAGTATTGTATCACACGAAGTTCAGCTGCATAATAATATTAGTCATGCAGGGAATGGTGCAAGATATCAACCTATTGTGCATTTTGGGTGACAAGTACCAAATTGGCACAGAGTAGTCGTGTCTGCTGAATTAAATATGGTCGGGCCACATTATAATTTCCTTCCAAGATGGCCGCCAAAATTCAAAAAATGGCTGCCACTGTGTTTAAAAAATGTCAGTTTGTACGTACTTTCTATGTTTATTATATGATCCAATTATTCAATTTGATTTGTGTTTGTTTGTCATTTTAGAACAGAAATACCCTGATGGACACTCACTGGTATTCCATTGTTTAATAGCAAAATTGATCTAAATGGCGGAAAATCCAAAATGGCGGCAATTTGAACATATGATTATTTCAAGAAATGCTTGTTTTTCTTTTTTTAGTGGCTTCTCTCAGGTTGTTATTGAACAATGTGCATTAAAGATAGAATTAACATACCTAAGAATACAACCAAATAAGACTTGAATCCAAAATGGATGGGCGAAAATCCAAAATGGCGGCTAATTTGGCACTAAGCTTATCCTTTGATTTCAAGAAAAATGAATGTTTATGAAATTAATTTGAATAACTCCCTCAAGGAAGGAATTTGCAATCAACTAAGAAGGAAATTCATAAGGTCTGTGTTATTAAATTGCTTTCCTTCCATATAATTTGGCCAAGATGACTGCCAAACCTCGAATGGCCACACTTTTAGAATATCCTTACTTGCCTGTATGCTTCCTCCTGCTACTTGAATGTTATTTTTTCATTAAAAATCAAATTATACCCCTTTTTGATTGTATTGTTGCTCTGTGGTTATACACCGCCTGTAAAATGTACATCAGTGAGGGAGAATTTGATTCATTGCCTCGGCAATCGTTCCAAAAAGTACAGGACACATGTTAACACAATGAAAAGCTTGATTCTCTAAGCTAGTGATTTGTTTTATACTCATTGCAGCGGGCAACGAATCATATTACGGGCACCGTCTACGCAAAGTCAAAATGATGGCCAAATTGCACCACCCAAAACATGAGTGACTATGCAGAAGTACTTACTCAATACTTTCCATGAAATTCCTTGCCATCGGGAGACCACACGACTTTGGAAATGCTCATGTGTGAAAACAGACCCCGTTGTAGAAGAACATCAAATATCTGTAACAACATCGAAGTACTCACCATTGAACTCGGCTCTGTCATAGTTAAGTTATATCAGTCTACAAACTTCATCAGTAGATTTCAAACACCCTCAATTCAATCTTCGGGAAATTCCATAAAACCTCATCTTAATTGGCGATTTCAACAGCCATAGTGAACCCAATGGGGGGCTTTACAATGAACAGGGCCGAGCGGATTAGGGAGGGGTGCGCGCCCTCCACGGTAAGTCGCCAAAAATTTGCAAAATCAGCCATTTTTGACCAAGTTTAGACTTTCAGCCCCCTGGTAATTTTGTAGTTTTTCAAAATACTGATCCGCCCCTGATGATGAGCATAAAGGACGGGAAAACAAGCTGTGGAAGCATGGTTAGACAGTCAACATCTACATCACCTTTACGACCCCTAGAACTGCCACTATCATTTTATAGTACCATTGGAAGAGAGGTTCAATCCGATCTATGTAAGCTATTGTCGGCAAAAAATCTCAAATCTTTATAGCAAGATTGTTTTGAATCCTGTTCCACTAAATCTAAGTCAATGCTGCAGTCAGTAACAACCCAAAACACAGTGCCTTTTAAGCGGCACTTTTACTACAGGAACGTGAAGAAGGTTGCTCCCAAACTCTGACAAAACTGACAAATTTGCCCAACTAGTGAATTATAAAAACTGCCAAAGATTCATACCAAGAGGATGTAGGAGGGAATACATACCAGGCCCTTTCCAAGGAATGTGCGTGCTAAAGGATATCCAAGGGTATGTCCACCATGTTTAAGTCGATCCCTTTCTTAGTTAAAAGAACTGCTAAAGGTGAGGAAGTGTCACAAGGAAAGGATCAAACCAGGCACACCTTAATTGAAGCCACCGATATGACCCCATAACAGCAGAAAGAATGGTCTACCATCCGAAAGCTTTGAGTCGAAGTGATCCAACAAAATGTCCACAGCAGCCAATAAATGTTACCACCCCAACAAGTTGAATTTTGAAAACTACTTAGTTCTCAGTAGAAAAGAGGATATTATTATCTTTCTCTGGAAGTGTTGAAAAAAACATGGTGCCGCCTAGCCGGATTCGAAACTGGCCAACCTCCTTATTACTAGCACGCTAAGAAAGCAATGGGGACACCTTTCAAACCTGGACAAACCTATAGAGGATATCTATCGCGACTCTCCAACCTATCTCAGTTGGTTAGAGCGCCGTGTGCAAAATCCATTCAAGACACAGATTATGTAAACTTTACATCTACGCAACCGTGAAAGCCCAACATCAGCTTAAAATTAACCTGGTCTGGAAGGACCCCTAGCGCACTGGTGATAATTCTGTCTACCTAGGAGTTACCTTGGACTGCACTCTCCTCTGTAAAAACCCACACATGAAAAGAGAGAGAGTAAAGTATGTTCACGCAATACATCTTGAAACAAAGCTCATGGCACAAGAGGGCCGGGTTGCTCGCCCACCCAAAATAAGATTCGACGGCACTTGTCCTGTATTACTTATGTGCCTGCCGAGTATGCTAACCTGTATGGGAAAGGCAACCTATGACAAGAAAGTTGTGATCCAGCATTAATGCCTCCTGCCAGCTTATCGCATAATGTCAACGGACAACTTATACATCCTAGGCAGGAATTCCAAATTCTGCATAACAGGTTAGCTCGGATTGTTCTTTTCCTCAGATATCCGAACACCAATTAATGACATGATGGGCCTGGAAAATGGAACAAACTAAATGGACCAGGTGGTTTTTACCAATGTAATTATATATTTAAATGTCTAAAAGGTATGGCACCTAGTACCTTTCATCTCCAATTGTCTTTATGCATGAATTTCACTCCAACGGTACTAGGAGTCAAACAAACTTTGCTCTATTGACATATCTGGAACATTACAGCAGGGAAAAAGACTTTCCATTCACAGCATGAGTGTTGGCCAATCAAAACCTCTTGTTTTGTAAAACCTGTCTTATTTCATTGTATATAATCTATATATATATAATATTGTATTTTATCGTGTATATTGTAACTGCAGGGCCTCCTGGAACCAGTGCTGTAGCATTGAAGGGGCTACCTCCTAAAGAGAGATAAATAAATAAAAATAAAAGCTCACCAAACCTTCTGTTGTATTGTAGCGAGCATCCATGCAAGAGCGTAGCTGCAAAATATCTAATGTGAAACACAGTATGTCTCGGACAGACAGAACCCAGCTGTTACCTGCCTTTAATCCAGAGAGAGGTCTCAAGCAAAGTCAAACCATTGAAAACCGTCTCAAAGGAGTTTAAGAGAGTCGCTTGTAGGAAGAAAGACTTGCTATCAACCAACGGAACATTATTGGTATTGAACATGATGAGCATCACCACCTTCGATTGGTAGTATCTGATTATTACACCGTCATCCACTGAGACGGAACAACTACCACTAGCTAGAGTCTAAAACTATGAAGGGATGCATACATACCAATATAGAATGGAGGTTATACAAGTTATCAGAAAATAAACAAAAATTGAAGAATGAATGACTTACATCAATAATATACGTTGGTAATTTTACAGTAATGCATAACATGGCAACATCCATTTTGGTATTTTGGTCCATTTTAAACATGAATTAAGAACTTCTGGATTAAATTTATCACAAGTGCATTAGAGCTATTTTGGAAAGGATAACATTATTAGATACCACATTGACAGCACCAGCAGCACATTACCCCAAAAGATTAGATGTAGAATGGAAATAGAACCTGTGAGTGACAACTTGACCAAAGAAATCAGCAGTACATTAAGGCTTGCTATTAAATCTATAGTGGCAGTCATTTTGAACATGGCAGCCATTAATGTTTCTTTTTACCACAGACAAAAAATGATAAAAGGTTTGAACCATACAAAAACACCAATGATGTTTTAGAAGTTGATTAAATCTTATTCATTTACCATGACACATATAAAATCAATTACGACTTTAAAATGTCACGGTTACAGTAGCTGCCATTTTTAATTTGACAGCCATTTGAAATGGCAAGCCATATTGATATCATGTACATTGGCATTACAACCATGGATTAGGTTTGGTATGTTGAGGGCCCAGAAAAAGTTTAGAAAATCAACGAAAACCCATGGTTTGCACTGTAAACTACAAAATAAGCAGCTTTTCCTGTGCGTGGCAGCCATCTTGAATTAAAACCCCAATGTGTGACGCATTGAATTTAAACTACGAGTTTGGTTAAATAACAGAAATATTTATTTAAAAAGTAAACCACGTTGATCTGACCTATAGTAATAAAGTTACAACCAATTATTTGCAATAATTATGCCTTTTTATAGGGTGGCGGCATTTTGAAAATGGCGGCCATATTGGAAGGGGACATTAATTTCGCCCCTAGACCAGATTTAATCAGCATATCAAAAGCTCCTCGTGCCAAACTTTGGTACTTCACCCAAAATGCCCAATACTTTCACCATTCTGCATGACTATATGTGATTACAGGCACAATATATCTACATGAATCTATAAATGATATACAAACCAAGTGTGTATGCCACTGAGCAGCAACACCGACGCTCAGATGCATATAATATGTAATACAGGCACAATTTATCTACATGACATATATAAATGTTATATACAAACCAAGTGGTACTGCCATAAGCAGCTCGCCGACTTAGGCTATTGTAGATTGTAATCCGCTATTTTTAAGGCAAGATCGGTAACACCGAGGTCGGTCAAAACTGCATCATTCGACTTCTGAATCACAAGCATTCAAACTTACCAAATTAATATTTTGATTTGCCAGTGCAATGATGAGATATTCGCACTACACACTCAAGCTAGAGCTTTCACAGCGGTTATAGTCAAGGGGGTGAACGCATTCAAAACCAGTCGTCCGTGCTGGGCGCTGGCATTTGGAATATTGCAGGAAATTATCAGTTTGGGTGCTTGTATACACACCAATGTCAATTCGATAAAACAATCCGGCAAAATACCAGTTTGGATGTTGTGGGCTATTGGGTGGTTAAATTTGTCCTACCCCCCATGGCCCACAACGAATGAAATGACACATCAGCGTCTTGATTTAAATAAACGCCTCAATGAATACATCTTTTCACCTACGCGCGCATTGAATTATGAGAAAAAAGGTATCTGAGCACAATGGATCCCAGGTACACTATATGACACCTGGCCACCTCTAAACAATACATTAATTGTATCACTACCGATTAGTTTATAAGCAAAGCGGCACCTACAGTATGTGGAAGAAGCGGCGGCAGCCATTGCTTTCTATTGTTGGTACTCTATGTTTTTCTTTGTGGTCGGCAAAAATGCGAGACGGTGAATTTCTAAAAGTAGTAACGTTTTGCCTCTCTATCTGTATAGAACCTATTGGGTTATAGTAGATTTTTTTTAATTCCTGTCAGTTCATTAAAAGGTAGGGGGGGTCGACGATTCTATTTCCTTTCTGAGCGGTTGTATGCTTTACCCATCAATACAATAAAAATTTATGTCCGATACCGGATCAGATTAAGCCATAATTAAAAAAAAATTCCCTTTTCTCACGAAGAAAATATTACAAGGCAACTGCGTTGAATAATTTCCAAACACCAAGCCTTGAACAAACCCTGAAGTATTCGAAAAAAGAAAATGATACGAATAAGTATTAGTACTCACAAAGTTTTTACGTCACCAAGGAATATTAGAAAATCTGATACGTTTACATTATATATATATATTATATAATATAGAGATAGATATATATAATATATATATATATATATATATATATTTTTTCAAAAATTTGGCGATTTTTACCCACGATGCATTGGTAAATGGTAGTAAACTATACCGTGAATGGTTAAGCTCGAAAAGGTCTATGTGCACAAACGAAGGAATTTTGTACATAGATAATTAATTATATGGGTCCCCGATAATTACAACAGCTGCTGGAAATGGCCTTCCCAATGTGAAATAGCGGGAATAGCGCCATGTAGTGTCTACGCTCATCCATTAGTGTTTTAATAGTTCAGGCAAGCCAAGTTAGAGGTTATTTCTACGAGGGTGGAAACTATTCATAATGGGACGGACATAACGTAGCTTTCAAGTCTGCAGTTCAGTCCAATCTGGGATCCCTATTCTAATTAAAAAAAAAAATCGCTTATTTTGTGATACATGCGCATTTTTCGCATTCTCGATTCGCAGGTATAGTTTGCTAGGACAATTACCAACTAACTGTGCAAAATATCAATTTGGAAATTGGGGCGCTCTTCACAAAAAATGTGCTCATATTGCTTTAAATTGGAAAGCAAATAATATAGTGTTATTAATGCTGGTACCAGTGGTGAACGAGAATCACAACAAGATTATACATGTATATGGAACTAAGCAACAAAAACAGCAAGAACACAACGCACTTTACACGTACAAAAGTACGAACAGGACATTAGAAATTTGCAGGACAACGGTTACTCAATCCGACTAATTAGACAAAGTAGAGGAAAAGGAAGGAAAGCAAATAATAATTAAGAATTGACGACCGCACTATATGAACTGTTAAGATATTTTTCATGTTTTGTTTTTGAAAGAGAGGTGTTAGGTGGATGCAAATTACACTAAACAAGGGACCTTGGATTTAAGTGTATATTGCCAGGACAGTGTTGAAACTTTTTATGGACGAATGTCAGCATTCTGGTTTGATAATGGTGTGAGGGAGTGTGAAAGTTGTAAGAACTCTCATCAATACGATCTTTCGGAAGGAGTTTATGTGAAATTGATACAAAAAGTAGCAAGTCGGAGCCTATAAATATCCTGGACTTTCAAGGTTTTAAGAGAATGATTGAAAAAGGGATCTGTATGGGCCAACCACAGGGAGTTGGTGCACGTTCTGATGGCTGGTGTCTGGAGTATGAAAAGTGAATCTAAACCACTGTTGTTAGCGTCAGCCCAAGCCATAGCACCATATGAAATATACGGTAATATACAACAATTATAAAGGGAAAAGGTGATTTTTGTGAGAGATATGGTCTAACTTTACGAATAATTCCATTGTATTTGGAGATAATTTGAAATGTGTTGGTATGAGAATTCCAGGACAGGATATGGTCAATAAGAATTCCATATAGTTATTTTTTTTAACATTCAATGATATTTGTTTAGTTTGAACCAGTTAAAAATAGCTTTAAGTTCATTATTTATTATTTGTTCAAGTACATTAGGATCAGGGTGGGAGAAAAGTATATTTGTGTCATCAGCGATCAAAATAAAATGAGGTATTTTAGAACAAAGTGGGATGTCGTTTCTATACAAAAGAAATATAAGTGGCCCTAAAAATTGAGCTTTGAGGAACTCCGCAAGTGATGGAGAAAACTCGCTGCTTTCTATTAGATAATCCAATCATTAGCAACACCCCTGACACCATATTTATTTAGCAGGCCCGTACGCGGGGGGGGGGGGGGGGGGGGGGGGGGGGGGGCGGGGTGCGGCCGCACCCCCCCCCCGATCCTACAAAAGGGGCAAAAGGTCCACTTTTTGCTGCATTTTTGATAACAAGGTAAAAAACTGAGAGAAGTCCGAAAAAGGACCATTTCAAGGGGGTTAATTAGGTCCACTTTTTCGGAAAAACTCCACTTTTTCGGAAAAAGTTCACTTTTTCAAAGTCCCGCACCCCCAAAAATAAATCCTGCGTACGGCCCTCTTATTTAGCTTATAGAGGAGGATGTCATGACTTATGGTGTCAACGGCCTTGCTGAGATCTAAGAATATACCAATTGTGTGGAGTTTGTTATCCAAATTTCAGCAATTTTACAAAATAGGCCTATAATTTGAAAAATCATGTTTGTCGCCTGCTTTGAAGATAGGTATTACATTAGCCTTCTTTAGTATGCTGGGAATTATCCCAGATCCAAGGGAAGATTTAAAAATGTGGGAAAGAGCATCAGCAATGGATAAGATTATTTGTTTCAAAAGATTATTACTAATGTCATCTGATGCACTGGTATTGCTGTTTTTTAATCATATTTAGAAAAATGCATACATTTCTAAATTGAATTTTAGACATAGCCGCCACCCATTGCCTCCAGCACCCATTGCTTGGGTGCTGCCAACAGAGGGCGTTGTTCCCTGCCTTTTATCAGAAGGATCTGCATATGCATGAGGACCTGAATATTCAAAATTTGGGTACTCGACCGTCCTTCCTGTCCAAGTAGTTTTATAGCATATCTGTCGTGAAGAAAATATGCCCACGCAACAATGTCTGCATATTTGTCGAGAATCGGTTTCAGACACAAAGTTCAGGGGCTGGATGACCCAACAAACTGTGTCTTTGTAGGTTTGATGTTAGATGGATTTCGCAGGGGAACTGGCTCGCCCCAGGATTTGCGACTGCCAATTACTCTGGTCATCTGGACCAAATCTTTGAGATTTTGCATAACATTTATATATTCATGGTGGAAAATTTTATGTGCCTCTCCATCGCAGACTGGTGTGATGTTCATTGTTGTGAATGCAGCAGAACTGTTAGCTTGCAGCAGATTGACTTTTCCATATTCTTAGCAGTTTTCAACTTCAGATTGGTATATTTGCATGCTCTTCCATATATTAGTAGGCTGGGCTTTTCAGCTTTCATTGCACAGTGTTATCCGTATAGCTTGTTATAAATTTCATCTCAGGCTTTATCAGGTGTAAACATTAGTAACTGGAAGAGTAGATATTTTTGCTGGCTTAGGTGTACTCATACACCCACATTTGGAGTGTAAAGTTTACATTTATTAAGTCTCTTTTTGTCCAAGCCTGATGCAAGCATTGAGAATTCTTGATAGTGGTTTGACCCACTACTGCAGTGATCAGTTGTCTCATTAAGATTTTCTTAGTTCTTGGTCTTTAGCTTTTTTTTAGCATGCCTAAGGTGAGAGGGGCCAGAAGTCGGGGACGTGGTCGAGGTCGTGGTGCCCAGTCAGGAGTGCGAAGAGGCCGCAGTGCAGGAAGGCAGCAGGCAGATGAGCAGCGCAGGGAGCTGAACGTTTGCCGACGCCACTGGTCCATTCGGAGAGAAGCCAGCAAGCTGGTGAGCACCATGGAAACTGTGAGAGGCAATCCCACCCAAATGACCTATCTAATAGATCCAGTATAGATGTAGGTATTAGCTTAGCATCAAATTCTTTGAATCGTGTAAATGAAGGGCCAGCAGGGGAACTATGTCATTTACCTGTTATGTCTGGCAATGGTAAATTTGGTGCAAATTAGCAACCATTCGCAACAAGCGTGTGAAATCGTCAATAAACAAACTGCAAAATGTCCCCACATAATGAAATTGGTGCGTAGATTGGTGCTGGTGGCTTTAAGAAATAACATTGTTTTCAGATGTCGCGGTTCCGTCAGTTAGATCCATATGCGGATGCAACGATGACGCCATTGCCGCTTCGGCTTCTCTAGAGAAACTTTCTGGATTTCAAGAGAAATCCAGGCTATTTAACTTGGGAGTGACAAAGTCAACACATTCAACTTACAAATGCAGGTTGGGCAAAGTTTGCAGAATTTTGTTCAAAATTTGGGTACTCGACCGTCCTTCCTGTCCAAGTAGTTTTATAGCATATCTGTCGTGAAAATAAATATGCCCACGCATATATAGTCTGCATATTTGTCGAGAATCGGTTTCAGACACAAAGTTCAGGGGCTGGATGACCCAACAAACTGTGTCTTTGTAGGTTTGATGTTAGATGGATTTCGCAGGGGAACTGGCTCGCCCCAGGATTTGCGACTGCCAATTACTCTGGTCATCTGGACCAAATCTTTGAGATTTTGCATAACATTTGATTTTCGCATTACGAAGCATTGCTGTTCAGAGCAGTCTTTTCTTTGATGTTCTTCGGTTTGTTGAGAATAGGTGAAGTGGCAGCTACTTCTAAGAAATCCATTCAAGGATCTGTATTGCGACGTTCTGATGTTAGAGTACATGCCCAGGGGGAGATGAAAGTAATAGTCATTTGCTTTAGGGTGTCAAAAAATAACCAATTTGGTGATCAGCAGTCTGTGGTAGTACCATATCAACCAGATAAAAATTGTAGTTGCGTTGCTTGTTTATTTGAAAGTAGCATGCCAGGCAGAGGTCCTGTTCACGCATTTTGATTCTTCACCACTTACAAAATACCAGTTGAGAAATGTATTAAGAAAAGCATCGGAGTTTTGCAACTTCAAAGATCATCACTTGTTTCAATCACATTCCTTTAGAATTAGTGCAGCGACAACTGCGAAACGGATGGGTGTATCAGATGAGGATATTCAGGTTATGGGTCGTTGGCGGTCAGGAGCCTTTAAGAAGTATATACGTTTGCCTGCACTGTCTTGAATCCTTGCAACCGGTGCAGAGAATATAAAAACCTCATGTTTAATTTTCGGTGAAATGGTATATTCCTACAATAGTAAGTTAGCATCAGATGTCAAGCAGCAAATCAATGAATGATGATAGAGCAAAATAATGATAGTAAATGAGAGGCCATTAAATCCACGCCAGTAATGACATTATAATGGTAGCCTCATTTCTTTCTCGTCTGCGCCTGCAAGTAACAGTTTACATATAAACATTGTCTTGATTGAAATGTTGTCCTTCATCAGCTGGAAATGGCCCTAAGTGCCTAGAGCTGCCTCTGATCTATTCACAATAGTGAGAACTCGTACTAATTTGCAACCTTTCTTGTGCCATTTTTATAGTAGTTCCTGAGGTCCCTAATCCACGTCAGGTTTGGATTTTTTGGGACAGTCATGTGTTTTGGGCAGCTCGTCATTCTTTGGGGCGTGAGGGTCCACAGTTGGGACTGGAGGACTGGTACTTTATTACTTGGAAGGGATTCCGAGGAGCCACCCTGTGTGACGCGGTAGGGAAACTGCAGGAGGTACTGTTTTCGGCTTCCACAGCTCCGGATATCATTATATTCCACCTGGGTTGTAATGATTTGATGCTTAGATCTACTAAAGCACTCTATTACATAGTAAGAAACCTTCTACAGTTTTGCTCAGAGTTTTTGCCACAAACTGATTTGGTCATATATTTTTCCTCGGAGAGCATATTCGGGTATTCCTGCCAGGGGTCAAGCGAATAAGAAATTGAAGAAAGTAAACGGGAATGCAAGAAACTTGTTTCTAAGATTTGGTGGAAAGGCCATTGGTCATCCAGAGTTGGATCCCTATGTTCAAGGTCTATTCAGGGATGTTGGTGTTCATTTGGCGCTGCTTGATCTGGATGTTTTTGTCAACAATATCAAGTGTGCTTTGGAATACTTGTTTTCGTCAGCCATAATGTTTCCACAGTGGATGGTTTGGTAGAGGTAGATTTTGGGTGGCATTGGTGGACCCAAAAGTTCCTTTTGGGTTGGGCTATTTTGGTGGTTATAACATTCTTTGGCAATGTTTTGCAGTAAAAAATAATTATTAAATAAGCTTCAGTGTAGATCAGGCTATCGTGAGGTGCATTTTAAGGGTAAGTGATAAGTTTGCCTTAGGTCTCTTTTCAAGAAACAGTTGCTAAAGCAGCATGAAATATATCTAATATAAGAACGAACTTAATCAGAAACATAAATTAAACCATTCAGTAAACAATTACAGCATAGTCAACTACATTTAATCAGATAGACGTCCAAGTGGACAATCATATTCATAATTCCATTGCAGTGTAACATGAGCCAGTCACTCTTATGGGGCTTGTCTGAAGGCTCTTTGCCTAGGTTATGTCATAATATTGAAATGCAGTGGGACTTGAGTTTATGTGCTTGGCCAACATTGATCGACTGTGTTTGAAAACTGTGTCAGTTAAAATCCTTAAATGAGATGCAAGCTCATTCGATATTTCGATGTATCAGGTAGTGCATCTTTAATTGCAACTTTGTAGTCTGGTAAGCGATAATTTGTCAGTAATAAATCTGCATTCACTGATGGCAATTAATGTCTTGTGTTTATCCTTCGCGGTGTCTCTAATTCAGATGTTAACTTTAGAAGTTCCTCCGGAGATGTTGGGTACAGGAACAGGCTATCAGAGATGCTGTATGCTGCAAAAGGGGTTTTGGAATCATGATTTGGTTCAGGGATCTTATTAGCAAGAGCGCGATTCCGATGTTAGCAAAAAAGTTATTGGCAATTGCTGCATTATCGGTAATCCTTTGACTGTCACTATTAATGAAAAAAATTCGGAAAGTTGCCTTTCCTATTTCGGCCCAATAAATTGTTTAAAGGTTTTCCATAATTCTCTGGTATTCGCTTTATTATTTTCAATTTTACTAGTTATATATGATTTTTTACTCAGATGCAATAAAGAATTTAAGTGAAACATCCATACGAAGGAGGATGGTCATAACACTCGTACAAGAATGTTTGGAAACACACATCAAAGAAGAAGGAAAATCATGATTACCATTACACAAAGTGTCTAAACACTCCACATCATCAGAAGTTGTGAAATCTGAAGAAAAAAATCATTGAATGAATTAGCGATGGCAGCGGGATCAGTATAACAGAATCATTAATTTTAAATGAGGTAGCAGTAGGTTTAGCTTTGGAGGCACGGGCAAAAGACCAAAACTTTTTGCCATGATTCGAATTGTCAGCTGCGATATCAATGATATATGAGTGATATTATTTTTTAACGAGTGTTTTCAAGCGATTCCTGCATTTCTTGTAATTGATCCATTTATCACCATTATTATGTTTTCAGAATCTTCCATCCTATACCTTTGTACACAGCTTAATGTACAATAAAACCATGTACCTGAGACAGTGACATGAGTTTTTGAGACCATGACATGAGTTTTAAAAGACCAGGACATGAGTTTTTCTGGGAGGCTTCTGATTGGCTGAAGTAGTCTAGGGATGTTCCATTTCTTTGAGGGTGCCATTATTTTGGGTTTTGCTGTCTACTATTTGAAATTTTGTGGGTGGTTCTTGGTGTCTTCTGGTTCCATTTCTTTGGTGGTTCCTGGTGTCTACTGGCTCCATTTCTTTGGTTTTCCTAGTTGTCAACTGGTTCAATTTATTTGATACTTCCTTTTTTTTTTTTTTTTTTTTTGCAGTAGGTTTAGCTTTGGAGGCACGGGCAAAAGACCAAAACTTTTTGCCATGATTCGAATTGTCAGCTGCGATATCAATGATATATGAGTGATATTATTTTTAATGAGTGTTTTCAAGCGATTCCTGCATTTCTTGTAATTGATCCATTTATCACCATTATCGGGAGGCTTACGGCTGACCCTATAAAGCTTTTGTTTTTCTCTTAGCAAGTTTTATAATTTCATCTGTAATCCTATCTTTTTTTAATTGTCTTATAGATCACCTACTCGGAATAAACTTGTGGACGCATTCAAGATCCCTATCTTTGAAAGCATGCCAAGTATCATTGATGTTTTTGTCACTAAGAAGCTCATGCCAGTTAGTAGCCATTCCTGCATTTCTTGTAATTGATCCATTTATCACCATTATCGGGAACCTTGCGGCTGGCCCTATAGAGCTTTTTGTTTCTCCTTAACAAGTTTTATCATTGAAATTTTAACTACTTAGTTCTCCAGGTAGACAAGGATTGGTATTTTATTAATCTTTCCCTGGAGACGGCCAGCGCACACAAGTGTTGAAAAAAAAACTCATATGCGCTTGGCCGGATTCGAACCAGCGACCTCCGTATTACTAGTGACGGCGCTCTAACCAACTGAGCCATAAGACTGGGTTGGTAGAAGAGTAATAGATATCATCTATAGGTGTTAGGTTCGAAAGGTGTCCATCGCTTTCCTAGCGGATAGCATAAGAACGGTATATTTTTACATATACAATTTATATCTGTTTTGAAATTTTAACTACTTAGTTCTCCAGGTAGACAAGGATGGGTATTATATTAATCTTTCCCTGGAGACGGCCAACGCACACAAGTGTTGAAAAAAAACCCATATGCGCTTGACCGGATTCGAACCAGCGACCTCCGTATTTTTTTTTTTTTTTTTTTTCACTTTTAAAAATATTGATAGTTACCATGTGGTGTTTATACTTTTCACTAATGTTATAGGATCTAGTTATTCTAAACTTGAAGTCAGGTTCAAGTCAGATTCTGAAAACATAATAATGATAATATTGGATGATTTTTATCGCAGGATACAAGAATTTATCGGTCTCGCTATGAGTTTTGAAAATATTGCGCTTGTCGCTCCGCGACTCGCACAATATTTTCAAAACTCATAGCTTGACCGATAAATTCTTGTATCCTACTCAAATCATCCAATATCATATCATTATCGGGAGGCTTACGGCTGGCCCTATAAAGCTTTTGTTTTTCTCTTAGCAAGTTTTATAATTTCATCTGTAATCCTATCCTTTTTTAATTGTCTTATAGATCGCCTACTCGGAATAAACTTGTGGACGCATTCAAGATCCCTATCTTTGAAAGGATGCCAAGTATCATTGATGTTTTTGTCACTAAGAAGCTCATGCCAGTTAGTAGCCATTCCTGCATTTCTTGTAATTGATCCATTTATCACCATTATCGGGAACCTTGCGGCTGGCCCTATAGAGCTTTTTGTTTCTCCTTAACAAGTTTTATCATTGAAATTTTAACTACTTAGTTCTCCAGGTAGACAAGGATGGGTATTTTATTAATCTTTCCCTGGAGACGGCCAGCGCACACAAGTGTTGAAAAAAAAACTCATATGCGCTTGGCCGGATTCGAACCAGCGACCTCCGTATTACTAGTGACGGCGCTCTAACCAACTGAGCCATAAGACTGGGTTGGTAGAAGAGTAATAGATATCATCTATAGGTGTTAGGTTCGAAAGGTGTCCATCGCTTTCCTAGCGGATAGCATAAGAACGGTATATTTTTACATATACAATTTATATCTGTTTTGAAATTTTAACTACTTAGTTCTCCAGGTAGACAAGGATGGGTATTATATTAATCTTTCCCTGGAGACGGCCAACGCACACAAGTGTTGAAAAAAAACCCATATGCGCTTGACCGGATTCGAACCAGCGACCTCCGTATTTTTTTTTTTTTTTTTTTTCACTTTTAAAAATATTGATAGTTACCATGTGGTGTTTATACTTTTCACTAATGTTATAGGATCTAGTTATTCTAAACTTGAAGTCAGGTTCAAGTCAGATTCTGAAAACATAATAATGATAATATTGGATGATTTTTATCGCAGGATACAAGAATTTATCGGTCTCGCTATGAGTTTTGAAAATATTGCGCTTGTCGCTCCGCGACTCGCACAATATTTTCAAAACTCATAGCTTGACCGATAAATTCTTGTATCCTACTCAAATCATCCAATATCATATCATTATCGGGAGGCTTACGGCTGGCCCTATAAAGCTTTTGTTTTCTCTTAGCAAGTTTTATAATTTCATCTGTAATCCTATCCTTTTTTAATTGTCTTATAGATCGCCTACTCGGAATAAACTTGTGGACGCATTCAAGATCCCTATCTTTGAAAGGATGCCAAGTATCATTGATGTTTTTGTCACTAAGAAGCTCATGCCAGTTAGTAGCCATTCCTGCATTTCTTGTAATTGATCCATTTATCACCATTATCGGGAACCTTGCGGCTGGCCCTATAGAGCTTTTTGTTTCTCCTTAACAAGTTTTATCATTGAAATTTTAACTACTTAGTTCTCCAGGTAGACAAGGATGGGTATTTTATTAATCTTTCCCTGGAGACGGCCAGCGCACACAAGTGTTGAAAAAAAAAACCCATACGCGCTTGACCGGATTCGAACCAGCGACCTCCGTATTACTAGTGACGGCGCTCTAACCAACTGAGCCACAAGACTGGGTTGGTAGAAGAGCAATAGATATCATCTATAGGTGTTAGGTTCGAAAGGTGTCCATCGCTTTCCTAGCGGATAGCATCAAAACGGTATATTTCTCCAGGGAAAGATTAATAAAATACCCATCCTTGTCTACCTGGAGAACTAAGTAGTTAAAATTTCAAAACAGATATAAATTGTATATGTAAAAATAACTTAACTTGATACATGTATCAGTTCTGGAGGAGTTGAATGAATCATTCCATATGAAGGAACAGACATCGGTGACAACCTTTTGAGGTTTAAAGTATTGTCTATATTTCTAGACCAAAATATGCCGCATCTTGAAAAAGAGTGTTTCAATTAAAACTTACCACTATCACTGGCTTTTACATCTTTAAGATACCACTTTATTTGACATAAACATAGACATACCCTTGTCATTATTTTGGGGAGTAATTTGCTTAGTTTGCCGCCATGCATTCAAATGGGAATCCGTGGATAGGGTAAAAGATGACTGCATGATGTAGCTCGGCCTATACTTATCCGATTGGAAATATCTTCACAGCAGATTCAAGATAATGAAATAGGCTTTCCGATGATTCCATCTATGTTAGATATACGTGATTTAAAAATTCAAAATGGCGGACACAATCAGGGTCAAGGTTTTTTGGACTCACCCGGTATAATGAAAACAGCTACAATATTATTGTAAAATCTGTGATTACTGTTCTAACTTGGACAGATCCTCGAACTGATGAGTCCTGTAAGACAGTGTGATTTAATAGGGTGATACTAGTGATAGGCACTTTTTGCAAAAATATTTCATTTGGGCCAATCAGAAATCCCATTACCACTGTTAAAATAAGCCAACGCCCGAAATAGTCAGGACAGGGTGCGCACCATATATCACGGGCCGCATCAAGTAGCGCCGTAATTCGTCCTTACTCCACAAAATGTCTCTCTCACAAATAAACACAGACAAAACCTTCCAACGACCTTCTTATAGGTGGAGAATAACAAATTGCGGAAGGGCCATAAGGTTGTGGAAGGTAGGTATTGTACTCAAGTATGTCACTCTCATTCCTGAGAGGTAAATACACTGCGCTAGCTTCCACAACCTTACTTTTGCACAAAATACCACTGGCTCAACCAGTGGCGGAACAAGGTCGCAGAAGGTAGCCAACGCCAACGCGACCCCTGTCAACGCCCCACCCGGTACTTGACCAATCCTCCTGATTCAAGAGGCTACTAGGTCGACCTGCCAAGAGGGATTGCACGGCGAAACTTCCTCTCCGCTTAACTAACACACCTTTCAAATAGGCTTGTTGGAAGGTGGAAGCAGAACTCCAACCGACGTTGTCCAAAATGTCTGGAATGGAGGCCTCTTTATCCCTTACGTCCTTAGAGGGAAAATGACTACCCAACCTGACGATCACCGCAAAAAAAGGTGGTGGCGTGGCGCAATTTTTTCTTGTTAGATCTAGAAGCAATTTCAACCTAAACACAAGGCAAAGGGTCTGCTCCGTGATTTTTGAAAAGTGGGGGAAAATGGCATTTAGGAATTTAAAGGATACAGAACACACAGGAGGAAGCTTGAGCTTGAACTTCATATTCCCAAACCAAGAAGCCAGTCAAGCAACCAACTTGCTGGTGGCCCATGCGGCGGGCACCAAGGCTTCTCTGAGCTGCCTGCAAATCTGATGAGACGTGTCAGGAACACCGATTTTGGGGTAAAAGAGTTACGAGACTGATTCTTGGTCATAAAGCCTGCTTGTGGAAGAATAGAGACCGCCTTGCACTCAAAGCGGAGGTCGGTCTCATCCGTAGACAAGGCATGTATATCTAAACCCCATGGGAACAAGCCTGTCAAGCCACGACCACTATATAGCCAATAGGAAGTTCCAGAAGACTAAGCTCTTGTTTGGGTTCAAACTGGTTTGACGCCAAGAATTTCAAGACCAGCGGCAAATCCCACTCCGTATCAAGGCTACGAACTGGGAGACGATCCGTTAACATGCTCTTCACCAGATTAGGCAAGAGAGTGGTGAGCCCTTTATGGGTCTGGCCTGTGGCCGTTTGGTAACCAACCTCGGACAGGACACTAACCCACTCTTGAAATTGCCAATCTGGTCTACAGTTGCAGAAATTGGATTGATCTCTCTATCCGCACGCAATGTATGGTAACGGCAGAGTCGAGAATCCTAAGATGCTCTAGTGGACTTGCCTGAAAAGTGAGCGCGGCAGGCTGTTCAGAAAGTTCCACCTCAGTTCACAGTCTGCAGAAATTCACCAGATAGGTTCGGCGTGGATGGTGCGCTTCAGGACGGACGCGTCAGCTGGAGGACCTCATGCTAGGTCCCCTCCCTTTGGAAGCCGGATCTGTTCCCTTACAACCAGATCTAACAGCCTGGGAAACCACAGCTGCCATTGTCACAATGGGGCTACCAGCAGGACCAGTCTCGAGACAGAGCCACTGGAGGACCCTTGGGATCATGGCGACTGGAGAAGCTATGATCAAGCATAAGCTAGCAATCCTGACCGGTCCACCGCCATGGGGTCCCGTCTGACGGCTCGGGGATCCGGGTTCCAAGAGTAATATTCCACAAGCTGACGATTCATGGCTGAGGCGAACAGGGACACATGTGTGGACGGTGCACCCCTAAAATATTGTGCAGCAAACTACCAAGAGGAGCTGCCACTACACCGACGACCCTTTGACCTTTGGTTGTGTTTGGGATTAAGGACCCTCCTGGGAGACTATCTGCAAACCATTGTCCACTCCCGGAACACGGGAGGCGATCATCCCGATGTCCCAATCTCCGCACCACCTGAGTAGCCGAAGAATCTCCCTGCATAGGCTGGGACTGATGATACTGTAATATTTTCGCTGCGGACTACAATCGATTTCCTCCGGACCACGGGGAGCAGCGCTGCAACGCCAGAAAGATGGCGAACAGCTTGAGGACGTTTATGTGGTGACGAGTCTGGAAGACTAGTCACCGGCCAAAGTGGTTGATAGGGCATAAGTAGGATGAATGGGACTCCTTGCCACATGAGTGGCAAAGTCCACCATTGAAGGTCAGAGTTACCCTTCGTCTCCTGGGGTCCGTTCCCGAAAGTGGTCGTACGAGAGTCGTAGCCTCTTTCTATCGCAAATTTGCGTAATAGTACATAAACTGCCATCATCATATTTTCCGTTCGTTGCCACACACACCCACTAAGTGATTATTTCCCATTATACACCTTGAAGGGGATGTTCCCCTGACTAGGATTAGGTATGTTTCCGCCCCGAAAAGCTGCACGTTAGCGTATCCTGCCCATTTCAAAATGGCCCCCATTGTTTTATGTAAAACCGCCATTATAATTTCATTACAGATAGAATTTTATCCACGACTACACGAAACCAAGTTTTAACTGCCTGGAGGGGGCTTAAATATCTAGGCGTCCAAGATGGCCGCCGCAAGGAGGCATATTTTGCTAAATGAACTTAAAATGGCACATTGTTGAAATAAGGACCTGGATGATATTTTGGGAGCTCCAAAAAGAATTTATGGCATTTATATTTTACGTACAGGCTTGTTTTTAAAGATGGCGGGGATTATATTCGGTCTAGGGTACGTAAATCAGGAAAAAAAGCAGCGCTACCCATCTTTTCGACGTTATTAAACAACACTTTCTAATAA
Organism: Ophioderma brevispina; assembly: GCA_023653785.1. Classification (NCBI taxonomy): domain Eukaryota; kingdom Metazoa; phylum Echinodermata; class Ophiuroidea; order Amphilepidida; family Ophiodermatidae; genus Ophioderma; species Ophioderma brevispina. Next base: position 19,911 of record JAMKCH010022051.1, read on the forward strand.
TGACCCTAAATCATTTCCAAGATGTAAAAAATATTAAAGTGGGGGTATAATTTTGTCCTGGAGAGTGCCGTTACTATAGGTGGTTACTACTTGGGCCATATAACGTAGTTTACACTGAGTCTGTAATAGTTCATAGGAAGACAACAGCTCATATCAACCTGAACAATAAAATCATAATAAATGGGTGTGGACTGTATTTAAGGGCTACTCAGTGACGTCATAGGTGTTTCCCAGTAAAAATAAAAAATATGCTTATGAAGAGGTGAAAAATTGTCTATATGTAGAAGTAAAAATTAAATATGGTGCACTAAGATCCTTTCGAGCACATCCAGTGCTATCTTTGTTTCTGACTTGTACAACAGGCTCCTTCTCGCTCTCTACTGCCTAGATCAGCTTCCTTCCCAGCGTCAACTAGTGTTGAGTGGTCTGCAATTATCCAGAAGTACGAGAGAAAATTGCGGAAACATTTTATCAATAGTTTTCGTTACGATTCTTATTATGTCGAAACAGATGTGCAGGGGCGCTTTTCTTCTTGATTTATGTCCCCCGGAATGGGTATACCACCGCCATCATGAGTTATGATCATGTCCGCAATGCATAAATGTCATTAAATCTCTTTTTGGTGCGCTCAAAATATTACTCGCATTCTTACCCCATCTATTTGGCCATTTTAGAACATTTAACAAAACATGCTTCCTAGCGGCGGCCATCTTGGACACTTAAATGTTTAAGCCCACTTCAGTAAGGTAGAACTTCATTTCGTTTAGTCCTGGATAAAATTCCTATCTATAATGAAAATACAATAGTGGTTTTTCATAAAACAACGGTGGCCATTTTGAAATAGGCAGTACGCGTTAATGTGCAACTTTTCGGGGCGGAAACATACCTAATCCAGTCAGGGGGAACACCCGTGTCAAAGGTGATATATTGGAACATTAATCACCAGGTGAGTGCAAAAAACTCGAATTTTTAAAGGCGTACAGAAACGGCTTATGGACTATAAAGTTCACACTTATGAATTTACTGCGTTCCCGAAACTTAGTATGCACTTAAGATTTTCTTCAAAACTTCAAAATCTACGTCTGTCGTAACTAGCACGTACGCTTTTCCTCGACTGTTCATGCGTTCCTGAAACTTAAATTAGTCGCAAGGTTATGGTAAGGTTACGCGAATGTCTACGTCTACTCAGAGTTGACGTAGACTTGTCATATAACGATACAAGTTGATTTCATGGCCATTATGGATGAGCTAGTATTCGTGATTTTATTTGGAAAAGGGAATGTGAGGCTGGGAAATGATTGTAGGAGATTATTCCAACCATCTTGAACATGTTCGAGACCCGGGTCACACTTGTGTTTGGTTTTGGTGTGTGTGTGGGGAGGGGGAGGGTGTATGTGGTGGGGTGTATGTGTGTGTGTGTATGTATGTGTTTTTGTCTTTTTTTGTTTTTGTTTTGTTTCGCTCAGTGTCACCCAATGACCGAGTATGTAGGCCTATAATCTCTTGTCGAATTTTCTCACAATTTCAAAACATATTTCTTTTTTTTTTTAAATAAAAAGATGCCTCCTTTGTGTATTGCAACCTCACATTTTTAGGGCCATGTCACCAAAAGACCTCCGAATTTTTAGCACATCATCGTTACTTCCAAAGTTGAGTGATCACCTTTCCCCAAGTTTAAATAGGAAGTGATTAATCAATACAGCATGCCTAAATTCTAAAAACTTATATAAAAACGTAGGGTTATTTTCCATTTAAGTGAGGAATAGTACGTGTTGTTTCTGTACTGTAGGCCTTGGATGAAACACGTCACAGAACATCGTTATTATGTAAGCTTAAAGGCACTGGTCAGATTTAAGGGTATTGAGAAAAAAAGTTCTCTTGTATAATTATTACATCTAGCTTACCGACCTGCATTGACATTGTAAAGAAAAGTAAACATATTATTGTGAGGTGTTGTTTGTTTGCTAAAAAGGTTCAAATGCTTAAATTACCGTCTACAAGAATAACTGCTCTTGTGCATGAATATATTGACACACAACTATATTAGTCATGTTATCTAATGAAGACGAAAACTAATAGGCCTATACCATATTGTGTCCTTTTAACACTTAAATGACCAAGGGGTTTTCACTCCCGTTGGTGCCCGGGGGGGGGGGGGTCCATGGG
>JAMKCH010022052.1:0-21564 GCA_023653785.1 Ophioderma brevispina
ATCTTCTTGCCACATTAGATTCTGCTTTTGATTTATTTGCTTAATTATTAAATCGAAAATCCAGAGCGTCCGTACCCTGACATCTGACACACTTTTTTTTACACACTTATGAATTCGGCAACCTGAACAGAAAAACAGGTGTGTTTTATTATGAGGTTTCTGGAATCATAAGGTGTCAGAGGAAAAAAATGTGTCAGATGGATCAGGTTACGGAACTCCTCAAAAATTCACATGCAAAATGTTGGGTGTCTTAAAAATTGTCAGAAATTTAATCAGTATTGCCCGCATTGAAAAGTAGTGGCACCCCCGGACAATAAATATTTTACAATTTTTAAAGCAGATGATGGGTAACTCTTATTAGAAATGTTGTATCAAAATCTTGCTTCGGTATAGTTGAAACACATTAAGTCATGGCTTTTGATATGACTATTCTAAACCATTTTACTGGCAATGTCAGAATGATTCTGAAGTGGTCGTGAAAATGCATAATTTGAACAAAAAATTGTTAAAAATCTGAACTTGAGGGACGCGAAAAGTCGCCTACAAAGCATATTGATTAATCACATCTTTGCGCAGACTAGACACACCACAAACATTGCTGTTTATGCACATTTGGTTCATGTTATGGTGTAATTTTATACCCTAGTTAAAACACATGTTTCACCCCAACAACTTTAAGTTAGTGGGAATTTTGTTTTGGGTGGAAATTAATGAATGTATTATCCATTGTTAAAATGTGAGAAGGAATAAACTATCTGAAATGACAGTGATAACCAGTACTCTACTCCTATAAACATTGTTGGGTATTAAGGTAATAAGAGAAGGTGTTGTGAAAAGTACTGGATCCTAATTCTAATATGAGTACGACTTTGGGATACAACAGAATTTTGAGTTGAGTTAGGCCACAATTTTTGTTTGTCGTTCCACAGATCATTTTTTAAACCCTCTATTGATTCTGACTCGGACAAAAAATGGTCAAAGCCTGCCTCTTAAAAAGGTCTATTGTTTATTTGAATCAGGACGTTGAATTCTGGAATCAGTGCGGTTTCAGAATTCTGTGAGGATCCGTGTTCTCATTAGTGGTTAACAGAGGAGACTAGAACTAAACTTGGTTTTAAAGTTTCTTATATATATATAATCATAATATTTTAGCCAAGATTAGCTACAAAGTGGCACTAACAAAACAGCAACATTTCTCCTCATTTAGTTTGTGACAATGAAGTAATGCAAGTTGATCCAATTCACATGTTTTCATTTGTCTCAGCGGAGGACAACGTTGAGATTTGCAAAGCTGATGGTAGAAGGGAGATTGGTGACATGAATCAGACTGTCATAAGACATTGTTAAGGGTACTGTGTGGCTGTTTAGTGACCCTGGTGAATTCCGCAGAGACATTGACAGAATAAAGTGCAGGAATCTGCACTTTACTTCCACATATAAGTCTGCTGAATCATCAGGTGACTTGTAACCAGGGGTCACTAAACGGCCAGACCCCAGGAATAATTGCATAGCCATCTTTTAAACTTTTATCCGTTTCTCCTTTTCATATTAAGTAGGGAATATGATCACCTCACAGTATAATTAGACTAAAAACAGTTTTTTAAGGCAATTGCACCATTGTGTTCTACTCAAATCATTTCACTTTTTATTTTTAAAATATTCCTTGATGTATTTTCCTGGTTTACCAGGTGCCATGGTATTTAGGTTGGCATCAGTTCTCTCCACTATCTATCTATCTCTCCTATCTTTTTCTCTTTTCCTCGCGCTATCCTCTCCTTGTCGACACTGTTCCTTATCCTTGATCCTATTATAGATTGTTCCTCTACGTTATCAATTCTGACTATCGTTTTACTCTCCTTTTTCCCTCTCTCTCACCTTTCTCAACCTATCCTACTTCTTGCTCTCTTTCTCTTTGTTCTCCTCTCAAGGATGCTCACATACTATATTCAAGCTTTGATATAAGCAGGATGTACCAAATTGAGTTGATTGATTACTATTATTGTTATTAATATTTCTTCACAAATGAGGTTTGGTTTCCAGGGGCAATCTTAATCACGTGATCACTCTACCGTCACTATGTGTAAAGATAATTGGATCTAGATGAATCTTAGAAGAGAGCTTTTAAAGTTTATCACACTCTATTCTTTGTATATTTTAAATTTGCACCAAATAAAAGTGGCCATTAAATTAATGTTTCGTCCACCACCGATGACATTTTGTAGTTAATTAAAGGTGTGTGTTCCGATCGTCAATTGGGGAACCCCCCCCCCGATTTAACAAAAAAGTTGTATCGATTTGATGCAAGGCCGTATTTTCTCATTGTCGTAACGGAAAATTGTGCCCTCAAATCCATTTCATTTCCTAGATATAAACAAAAAAAATGACAAATTAATGGTTAACCTTCAATACTAGCACAGTATGGAATAGGGATTTGCAATGTGCAGTACTACTTCTACCATTCAAACCACAAGTTTGTTTCTCACTTATTGAATGGGACGTATGTGCAAGTGCCAGACATCATATCAAGTAGAGAACACAATAGGCATAAATTGGAACAAGCACCTTTAAATTTTGAGAATGTCACATCGAAGGGGGGTGACCAATCATGATTCTGATTTTTATATGATTTTTTCTCCCTTACATGAAAGCCTATCACCCAAGGCACTATCACAAATTTTGAGTTATAAAATCTGACTAGAGATTTGCTGAGGATAAGCCCTTTAAATTTCTAACAAATCAGGTTTTTTGCATATACATGCATGTGCACATAATAGTCAATGTGTAAAAAATCGCTAGCTCAAATCGATGTCTGTCATATAGAAAATCCACCAACTTTGTTATAAATTTCCAAATCCAGAATTTCTTTTATACACGTATTCTATGGTATGGTACGATTAAATAGTCAACTAGAACTAAAGTAGGTCACCCAAAAAGGCTCAATTACAACAGTTGAGCGAATTAGGTATTTTGTTTTTGATGCAGTAAATTTATGTATTCTATTAATTAATACACAAACATTAGAATTTCAAATCTCTATAGCCTATAAATTGGTCAAAAGGTTTGGATAGACAGAAGCACAAAGAACCACCCCAATTTTTTTTTTTTTTTTTTTTTTTTTTTTTTTGTTTTTTCCATAGGAAGAGTATGTGTGAGCTAGTGTGGTCAAGCACATGTGTCGGCTGCCTCACATACTGACATATTTGCAAAATACGTATTCGAGAAAAACCGGATTTTGACAATTTGTGATTTAATTTGCTCCATACTGTTAATAAAACATAATTTCAATTAGCCCTAGTGAAAATCGCCAAAATAAGTTAAATTCAAACATATTTAACCAATCAAACTTCCAATTTATTTGCTATCCTGAAAAAAGGATGTTAAATAAATACTGTGAAAAATGACAAAATAGCATTTCGACATGTAAATAACAAATACGTCCTGCAAAAAAAATGTTGTTATGTGATGTGCTTGCACAAATACGTTCCACTATGTGAAAAAAACGCACAAAATACAATTTTTAATGGGAATAAAAAAACAACTCGCACAAATGTTGAAACGGCAAATACTCAAAATTCAGACGTCACTATGTTGAAAACGAACAAAATAACAATTCTAATTGGAACTAAAAAAAAGACGTCGACAAATGTGACAAGACGAATACTTCAAAATTCAGATCGGACGCTATGGGCCTTCGACAGTAATAAGATTTGTGACAAATATCGTGATGCGGACATTTTAACGTTTGGTTTGTTCAAATATGTCATAATTAGTTAATATCTTACTAATTAAGCCACTTGAGGTTTGAAAATTTGGTGATGAATTTGAGAGTTGTACAAAACAAACATATATGCCAAATTCTCCAAAAAGTCCAAAATGGCAAATACGTCACTATGCGACCGCGGCCGACGATTTGGGTAAATTTTTTGCATAACACAAAAGAAAATGGGCTTTTTCACTTGGGTATGAAAAATATGAGCTTTTTCTGATACCAATAATCTCTATTTGGATGGGGGTCAAAGGTTTTGACTCAGAGATTTCCTGAGGAGGGCGCCCTCATTTTGCAAACAAATTGTGGGGTTTTTTTGCATATCCATAACGATTGTTCCATTAAAATAAGGAAAAGAATTTATAGTCACCACCCACCCTATGAATTCGGAAAACGGACCTTAACGGAAAAAAATGCATGTTGAGGAGTGGCGCAGAATACTGAAAAATTCATGCCCTTAAACTAATCCACTGTGTGAAACAATAACTAAGCTCAAATCGAAAGTCCTTTCATAAGGAAAATCACATTCCTATGGCAGTTTACACTGTACATAAATTGTGCAATGCATGAAAACGAAAAATACGATCCATCTCTAATTGGAATTTGGCATTTTAGGTAAATTATCTTTAGTTCTACGTAGACTATTTTTTAATTTCTACACAAAAAAAAAATTATATTTCAAAATCTCGTGAGTAAGCCTTTAAGTGGAGGGGATGAGAGTGTGATTGGGTAACCACCTTTAACAGATAGAAAGCAATACATATTCTAATTCTCCTCTTATGAAGTTTAATACTAGGCGCATGAGTTTGTATCGGTTTTCTTATGTCAATGATAAATGAGATTGTTCATTTAATTGTAGTTCCCCAGAGATGCTGCAGGCAAAAATTTAAAATACAATAAAATACAATAATGTTACCCGGCTGGAATCAAAACTAAATTAATCTCTGTGTTCGAGAACAGGTGTGGTTTTTGGTGTTAGACCCGTAGAATTCTTCATGCTAAAATGACTGAAGTTTCCAGGTCGCATAACACAACATACCAAATGCCTAGACGGCCGAGTTTTTTCTCCCACAAAGGGGGCGTGGCTTAATATAGATATTGTGTGGGAACATGTACCAATCACCAATGCAAAAAACACTGAATGCATTAAAAACAGAGTTTGTTCCCCAGTGGTGTGGCTCTAAGCAGGGCTGAAATTTTTGGTGCTTGTATGTGTCTGGGATTTCAAGTGGTTAGGGAGTGATATTGTAACCTTAACAAATGGTATTTTATTGTTTAGCAAGGTTCACTCCAAGGGGGATGGTGCGGCAACTGGCACTTCCCACCCCACTATTTTTTGCAGAACACAGGTTGCCTGGGCCGAACAGACCGGAAGAGTGCCGGGGGGGTACTTAGATTTATGATGACGGTGCAGGCATCGGGTGCCGTATAGATGTAGGTTAACCCCCCGTCCATGTGTGATTGGTTATATGGTTTCATGATATCCGATATCAGCATAGTTAATTGCTTTTTTGCTTTTTAAAACAAAAACAATGGCAGTCGCCATTATTGGTTGTGCTCTTATCCTCATGGTAATGGTAAAGTCACAAGATTGTCTTTGATGGTTCGATAGGAGGGTACATATTGTGCCTCAGAAACGTAATATATACTAGTAGATGAAACATTCTCTTTCCCAAGGTCAAATACATTCATCAAGTAACCGTTATAACATCGCATGCAAAACCAGATTTTGAATGAAGACAAGATCATTGGAATTACTCTACAGATAAAATTATTTACATTAGGGATTGTACCTTATAGGATTATTCTGATCATTGTGTGAACCTCTGTTAACCCAATTAAGAACATGAATCTACTACTCAAGTATGAAATTAATATTTTAGAGACTCTATTTTAATTGATACCCAAATAATTATAACACATAAGAATTAATGAGAATCAAGTATTACCCAGGAGGTCATTGATTAACCCTAAAATAACTGCATTGTTCAAACATAAACTGATATAGGCTGGTATACTTAAATGGCGACTTTAGTCCCTGGTGTAAACCGGGGTCAGTCTTTTGTAAGTGGATCTTTTATCCTTTCAACACACCGTGAAAGTTTAAAGGTCCTGGACAAATATGCTTAAAAACATAATTTAAATACCAAACCACAAAAAAAAATGGTTTCATTCATAGTATGTCTTGGTATCAATGTAAATCTGCATGATGCAGTATTTGAGAACCGTATTTTTTGAATAAAAATCGGGGGCATAATATCATGTGTTTTGGACAGCTTTCAAGGAAATTCCAAAACTGAAAAGTGTTATCACGCTGGCAAGCGTGACCCAGAAGGTGGACGTCCGAGTAACAAATACGCGATACCGAGCATGAAAAAAAAAATCCATCGTGGAACGGAACGTGCGCGTTGCCAGTTTTCAACCTTGCATGTACACGTTGAACTCTCGCCGTATTGTGTCGTACGTGTTGTAATCATTGGCATAATTTTTTCTTGATTTGGTGCCTTAAAATTCCGATAAAGTGCTGTATTGTCGACGGTGCACCAGCGGCGACCATACCAACAGGAGAATCGAACAGAATAGCTTTATTCAGTTCCCAGCAAAGAAACCGACAAGGAGAGATATCTAGAGTGTGCGGTGCGGTTAGCCCACGTGTGAGCTTTGTTTACAACTTGTTACTCTGACGTCATTAACGGGGTCAAATCCAACTCCAGCATCTTGATACGCGTTCGCGAAAACAGGAGAAGGCCCTGTCAGTTAGGGTATATTTATCCTTGAAATTTAACACTTTCCCGATGTTCACTTTTAAAAATCTGTGTTGCGATATGATCAGGATACTGTTGAGGTACGAAAATGTAAGAAATTAAGAAATGTCTACTCAGCCGTGTCCATGGACCTTTAAGCAATAACAGCACATTTTTCGAAGAGTGCCCCCAATTTTCAAAATTTGAGATTTTTGCACAGTTGTGTTGGTAATTATCCAGAAAACTATATCTGCGAGTGGTAATGCTCAAAAATGCGTATTTGTTATAAAAGAGCGGATTTGTAATTAGAATTGGGATCCTTGATTGTAATTTAATGGTGGAGCTGGAAACGCCACATTTATGTCCGTCCATGATGAAATAGTCCCAAAAATAATGCCACCTCACGAAAATGACCTCTAACTTGACTTACCTGAACCGAAAGAACAATTACTATTGGATGAGCGTAAACACGTACATAACGCAATTTCCCAGCTATATTTTATTGAAGGACATTTCCAACAGCCGTTGAATTATTATCAGAGATCTCCGATATTATTCTAACTACAGAATTCCTTATTTTGCGACACATAGAGAATGTTGAGCTCTGGCATTCACAGGTCTTATTTACTAGCCAATTACCAATGCAACTATGCAAAAATCTCAAAATCTCCAGAAAATAGGGGGCACTCTTCCAAAAAATGTGCTGTTATTGCTTTAAATGTAAGAGGTGAGAAAAATGAAGAATTCTCTGAGTATATTGAAAGAATAAAAGTTTCACTCATGAAGGACTAACCGTGGTTTAAACCCCAACTCTAAAGTTAGGCTCCCTTTCAGAATACCAGCCTGAGGGTTTCATATTTTTAGAACATTGATCAGGGTTAAACATCCAAAATCATCCTTAAAAGGGGGATGGCCCAATTTTAAGTATATGAAGTTTTATCTTGATAGAATGGCCTTCACCCCAAAGCCCCATCTGTAAAGTTTTGCACCAATATTTCAATCCGTTTTGATGTGAGAGCTAAAAATAGGAACTTGTAAGCCCATAAGGGTACTTTGTAAAATTAAAATTGGTCAACCAAAATGGAGTACATTTTTGCTCTTAACTTACAAACCAAACATCCTTTAGCCCTAAGATAAGCCCCATCTGTAAAGTTTTGTGCCAATATTTCAATCCGTTTTGATGTGAGAGCTAAAAATAGGATTTTGTAAGCCCATAAGGGTACTTTGTAAAATTAAAATTGGTCAACCAAAATGGAGTAAATTTTTGCTCATAACTTGCAAACCAAACATCCTTTAGCCCTAAGATTTCACAGGGTAAATGAGAAAAATGCTTTCTTCTGATACCCCCAAAATTGGACACAACCTTCTGGTAAAATCAGGGGGTTTGGGGATGAGGCTGATTAGCGATGGCCTATGGCCCTTTAGGGTTTTGTGTGTAGCTCTTAAAACATTCCAAACTGCTAAGCATAGGACAAACGGTTATAAATGTTCAACTGAATTCCAAACATGTTTCTACTCTACATGATTGTTCATAGGTAATTGAGTCGTTGTTAAAAAAGGTATTTGAAATAAAATTAGTCCCAAGATGTTTGAAAGCCATAGCCACAGTCTTAGAAAACTGCAAGATGTTAAAATGATCCAGTTATAACCTCTTCATTGTATCCACAGAGAAAAGATGGACAAAAGCCAGGTTGAAAGAGGGCACCAAGGATTTGATTGAATCTGTGAGCAGCAAAGTATGAATGGTACCAGGGTGGTGTGGAGACTCCGGAGATCAACATGACCAACTGGTTATTGGTACCATTGTGATAGCTGTCACACAAGAGGTGAGTGGATTTGGTAGGTTATAAATTGTACCAAATTGGTGTGGGATATGATTATGGCGACTCCTGGAGTTACAGACCAAACGGGTTATTGGACCCTTGTGAAGCGTCACACACAGAGTGTGAGTGGATCGGTAGGTTATAAAGTGTACCAAATTGGTGTGGAGACTCTGATATGGAGAATCCTGGAGATTCACATGACCAAACTGATTATTGGGACCATTGTGTGATAGCGTCACGCAAGAGGTGAGGGATTCTGGTAGGTTATAGAATTGTACCAAATTGGTGTGGAGACTCTGATATGGAGACTCCTGGAGATTCACATGAACCAAACTGGTTAGTGGTACACATTGTGATAGCTGTAATGCAAGAGGTGAGTGGATTCTGGTAGGTTATAGAATTGTACCAAATTGGGCGGTGTGGAGACTCTGATAGGGACTCTGGAGATTCACATGACCAAACTGGTGATTGGTACCATTGTGATAGGCTGTCACACAAGAGGTGAGTGGATTCTGTAGGTTATAGAATTGATACCAAATTGGTGTGGAGACTCTGATATGAGACTCCTGGAGATTCACATGAACAAACTGGTTATTGGTACCATTGTGAAGCTGTCACACAAGAGGTGAGTGGAGGTCTGGTAGGTTATAGAATTGTACCAAAGTGGGTGGGGAGACTCTGGAGGCCTCTGGAGATTCAACATGGTCAAACTGATTATCGGTACCATTGTAAATAACTGTCACACAAGAGGTGAGTGGATTCTGGTAGGGTATTATAGAATTAGAATTGTACACCAAATTGGTGTGGAGACTCTGATATGGAGACTCCTGAGATACCTGGTCAAAACTTGATTAGCGGTGAACATTTGTAATAGCGTCACACAACGGGTGAGGGATTTGGTAGGGTATAGAATTGACCAAATTGGTGTGGAGACTCTGATGTGGAGATGCCTGGAGATTCACATGACCAATCTGGTCATGATACCATTGTGATAGCTGTCACACAAGAGGTGAGTGTGATCTGGTAGGTATAGAATGTACAAATTGGTGTGGAGACTCTGAGTGGAGACTCCTGGAGATTCACATGACCAAGCTGGTTATTGGTACAGTGTGATAGTCATCACCGAGAGTGAGTGATTCCTGTGCTTATAGAATTGTGTTGTAGCAAGTGGTGTGGAGACTCTGAGGTGAGATGCCTGGATGATTCACATGACCTAACTGGTATTGGTACCATTGTAATAGCGCTAAAGAGTGATGATTTTGAGTGGATTCTGGTAGGTTATAGAATTGTACCAAATTGGTGTGGAGTCTCTGATGGGGAGACTCCTAGAGAATTCACATGAACAAACATGGATTATGGGAAAAACCATTTTTGCGATAGGTTTTTTGTTTTCATATTATCCCAAAAGAGAAAACATGCTGGTTGGATTGTTAATGGATGGCACCGAGGTGGTGCAAAAACAAAAACAACATTAAGAGGCCTGTTGGAGACTTCTGGAACATAAATGATTAAAAACTATAGGACTTTTGAGTTTGATAGGAGGTTTGAGGAGGACGGGATATGTCCAAAGAAGACTAAAGAAGCAAGTGGAGGAAAGAGAGTGGTGAGGGTTAGGTTGAGGAGGGGCGGAGGAATTGATCGGCGAAGGGGAGTACCCAGTGGGAGTATGGGCCGGTTTGCTCCAAGGTGAGTGAATCCGGGAACCCTCATTCACAGGGACCAAAACGGATTTAAAAACTTTGGATTTACACTTGATTCTTGATAAGTAATTCCATAAAAGCACAAGCTGCTGTCCAGGAATGTGCAAATGCATGTGGTCCAGTGCAGAGAAACTCAAATTCCAAAAAATAAACCAAATAAAATATGGGGCTGTGCAGGTTAAAAAAACTACTACTACTACTATGGTAGCTGCCACCTTGTGTTTCTTTATTAAAATCGTTATGACGAAGACCTCTTGTTAACAACTTTGACTTGGTAGCCCAATTGGCAACTCAGAAAGGATTACCACAATGTCCAAAATGTTCACTGCAAGTTGTTTGGCAAGATTGTTAGCATATTTGACTTTGTGACTCTAATACCTGTGGTTTGGGTTAATTAGTAGCTCTGGTGGCTAACTGCTTGGACTATAAATTTCACATATTTGGGCCATATTGTTCAATACCAATAATATCAACTAAAAATTTGTGTGGCAAAGTTAGTTTATACTAGAATGTAATGCACTCTTTTTTTTCACCATTCTAAATTCCAGGTTCTTGCATTGGAATTTTGTATTGTCCTCCTCATCTTCATGGCTATACCTTCCCGAAATTTTACCGCCTAGCTTCCATGCTGACCATGATGTTGGCTCTCTGCAGGCCTCCTGATCAAGATGATTAGTCAACTGGAATTGCTGTCTGCCGATGATTGGATGATTGGGTGCAATACACAATCAATGAAGGACGAATAGCTAGGTATATTATACAAATATTTATCCTGACATGAGAGGCCTCTGGTTAAAACGATGGTCCCAGGTGACTACATTAGTGCTGATTCTGCTGAGGGGCTATGCAAAATAGCACTAATGTGTCACCGAGGGACCATAGTTTTAGCCAGAGACTCGAATCGAGTCCGTGGTATAGTGCTTTATATAATTAATTAATAAATTTACCAGTTAACATGACAAAAAATTATAATTTTTGCCTTTTCATTCAATTTCACGTCAAAACCAATCAATTCTATGTGAATGAAAACGTCGTCGTAGATGCATCCACTACATGCAAATGCAGACGCGCTACGCGAACGCAGTAAGTTACGCGAATTAAGCGGCGTAAATAGTACCTCTGAGTCGTAATTAGTACTTCTGAAAAATTAACTATTTACGGGTGGGTGTGGCTTTGGGGTACTATTTATGGATGGCGTGGATTTCTCGCCGCATAGTTGAACTATTTGTCCCCGCCGAACAACGTTCGGGACGGGGACTATAAAATGGGCTCCGTCCGTGTGTCCGTATGTCTGTATGTCCGTATGTCCGTATGTCTGTGAGAAAAATGTTAACCTGGAATGTCTGTGATAAAAATGTTAACCCTATGTGCTGATCTTTGAAACAGTATATCGGACACACAAAATTCCTTCGCTACATGAAGTCCATCATGGCATGCATCGTTTTTGCAATTTGAAAATGTGTGATAGATGCGGGTTAGGTATGCAAATGAGCTAATTAAATATGCGTAATAACTGTATCGCTAAAACGGTACATCGAACACACAAAATTCCTTCGCTACATGATAGTCCATCATGGCATGCATCGTTTTTGCAAAAAAAAAAAAAAAAAAAAATATTTATGGGTGGCCGTGGCTTAGGGGTACTATTTACGGATGGCGTGGATTTCTCGCCGCATAGTTGAACTATTTTTAATCATGTGATAGAGTTTCAACCAATAAACAATTAATTATTCACACTGAGCTGGTGATAGATCCACTTTGCGATCGATTGCCGTTTTTTAAGACTAGCGCAGCCATTTTCTGAATACTAGACACGCATGCACAATAAGGCCTTAGTAATTGGATCCCTCATTTGTTGATGAGGTCAAAGGTCACATTCCAAGGTCAAAGGTCATATGAGGCATGTCATTTACAAACCGCGATGGCAGGCGACACATGCGGACCAAGAACCAATGTAATTTTTTTATCTTTTTCTTCTGTTTTTTTCCAGTGGAGACAAAACCCTGACTTAAATAGGTCGCTTTTTACATTTTTAAATCGTATTTTGTTCAAACATGCCCAGCTCAAACTTCACATTCAAACCGATCGCGGTCCTTGCCATGCTAATTGGCAAACTTTGACATTCTGCCTCTGACTGTTATATCGTAAAAATGTGAAGAAATAAAGGTCAGTAAAGTAACCTATCAGAGTACACTGACAGTCAACATTTAGAATGTTTGTAGGTCTTGGTGAAAACAACTGTCACAAAACTTTGGAAGCCACCCTCAAAAGCAACTGACTTAAGAGGGTCGTCGAGTGCCAAATTGTATAAGCACGTATTTCAATACGGAATAAATCGCAATCTCATCATAGTGCGCAGTTCACACTCCATAGAGAAACGTTTTACACAATTTGGCACTCGCCAGTGGTGTAAGTGTTATAACCTACACAGCCATTTTCTTACTCACGTGGGTAGCCTATACGGCAGCTATACCATGTCTACCGCGGCAGCTACTGCACAGTACACACTGTAAGGCAGGGCTTCGTAAAGTACATGGTTATTAGATATTCAGTGATGTGGCTATACTCTGCTGTTACCACGTAGCTACTCCATGGTTACTACGACGCCATTTTGAGAGTGGATGAAAATTGCATGAAATGAGGGTGCTATACACTTAATCTCTGTTTAGCATTTTTTCATCATTTTTTAGGAAAATCATTAAGAAATTCAAATCGGGCATCATCAAAGCCTGCACATTTAATAGAAAATGCAAATATATGTCAAAAATATCTAAAAAACAAAATTGGCCATGAGAAATACCGCGCGCGCTGAGAGCCGGTGTAACCACGTAGCTACTCCACGATGGGGGAGACAGCCGCTGTGTGTACACTATCCGTCTATGCAGCAAAAATACATGGAATCCTGGCCGGCGAGTGTTACCTCTAGTTGGTAGGTAATCCATGTCTACTCGGTGGTAGCTTTGTGGTAACTACCATGAAGAAATTGACCGTGTATACAAAATCTTCCAGGGCTGAAAATGTTAATGTTTGTTTCTTATATATTTGCCATCGGTTGAGGAGATTCCCTGTTACACACAATTTCAGCTGTCTCAAAACTTACCACGCTCAAAAGCAACTGACTTATGCACCTATCAAAAAAGCCCCAGCCCCTGGGTACCCAGGAATGGCCGGGACTTGCACATGAGGTGTGTTTTTGAAATGTTAAACTCCCCGGCCAAGTCCTGGCCCTGCGGGGCAACATTTTTATGTCAAACCCCGGCATAGTCCTGATCCCTGCTAGCCGGGCAAAAGCATCAAAATGCGTCAAACCTGATTGTGCGATTCATTTCCGGGTTTATAGAGGTCAGCTTTTCGGAAGAGGGGTACACAAATGCTGAAACAATGCGCTCCCATCTGTCCCGACCCAAAATCCCGGCTTTTTTGACATGCGTGAACTCCATGAACAAGTCCCGGCATACGTCCAGTACACCTGGGCAAAAAAAAAAGATCAACTCCTTGGCTATCAGATAGTACAAGTCCCGGCCATCCCCGGGTACCAGGGGCCGGGGCATTTTTTGATAAGTGCATTATGTTTTAAACCTATACAGAATCTACCAGTGCTGAAAGTGTTAATGTTTGTTACTTACATTTTTTCACTAGGGTGAGGTGTTTCAGGTTACACAGAATTTCAGTGCATTGGAGTGGTGGGGCATCAAGCAAGTCTCAAGTTTCCATAGTTATGTCATTGTAAGTAATATTCTTAAAGGAACACAGCACGATTTTCTGAGGATATTAATTTCTTTAAAGGTGCAATGAGAGATTTCACATATCAAGTGTCCCTAAAAAATTGAATGTACTGATTTTTGCCCTGATCTAAAGCTTTCCATAAAAGAATATTCACATCTGAAAGGATTAAGCTGAGAAATGTTTCTTTAGTACAAAAACTGTGAAATTTCTAATTTTGTATAGGAGCAAATACAAAATTCAGCCTATGTTTTATATTGAAATATATAAGCAAATCAAAATCACCTTTTTTCTCTCTTTTAAGACATTTTTGTAGCCAAATGCAAGGTCAGAAATCTATTGAGTGTCTAATCTATTTGAGATTACTATTATGACACAATATTTGGGTGCCACAAAATCTCTTGTTGCACCTTTAAATTTGAGGGAAAAGAATACCCAAAACTAAATTATAATTTTACAGCCTTGACTTTACTACTATTTTGCATTAAAGGTGAGTGACCCGATCATGGTCCAATTTTTTATGTGACGTTTTCTCACTCACATGGAAGCACATCTCCAAAAACATCTGATTACAAATTTGTAGTTAAATCAGTTCAGCTATTTCAATAGTTGAAGAAAAATGTGCACAAAATTCGCCCATAGGAGAGTGTGTGTGTTAATTAATGTGGTCACAACATTCGGAGATGTTCTCCCTGGCCTTAAATTCACTCGGGTAATGAGAAAATATAATCTTTCTTCTGATACCAAAATCTAAATTTTAATGAAGTGGGGGGGGGGGGGGGACGAGGTTGTCAATCGGGTCACCCACTGATGTCAAATATGGCTATTTTTGGACAAAGTCAAGAGAGTTTTTTAAAAGCACTCATCCATGGGCCAAACTTGACCAAGAAAGGGCTGTTGATATACAAAATAGCCGAAAATGAGACCCATGTTTAATGACACGTCCCTGTATGGTCGTTTGTACTGGGTACCTTGCCCAGCCTGGCAGATATATAAATAAAGAAATGACAGTATCTTTTGTCTGTCTAAAAATATGAAGGAATTGTAACCATTCACTACAACTGAAATGATTTACTGTTTTTCTCCCTTTTTAACCTGCCTTTGGTAGGAGTATGTTCATAGCGCCTAGAGCTTTATGAATAGGCACTTTACAAATCTTTGTATGTATGTATGTATACCGCAGATGGGCGGGCGATTGGAGGGGTGGATGGGTAGGCGGTTGGATGGACAGCAAAATCATGAATCCACTCTTCAGACTAAACCGATTACTTAATGAACTTCTAACGTGGCACAGTGATAGAACATGATGAGGTCATGTGCTGTATACTTCTTGGACAGGTTATGAATATTAATGAGCTCATTTGCATATTTTAAAGAAAAAGCATTAATCCATTCTACAGACTAAACCGATTACTTAATGAACTTCTAACGTGGCACAGTGATAGAACATGATGAGGTCATGTGCTGTATACTTCTTGGACAGGTTATGAATGTCAATGAGCTCATTTGCGTATTTCCAATAAAATATGATTAAACCACAGTTGTGGGGACCATCTTAATTATGCACTGCATAATTGTTGTTGACTCTGTTGCAATATATTTTTTGCTTCCAGTGGTATGTTGCCATCATCATCATGTTAACGATAGAATCCATAGTGAATCTTCACCAGGAGCAGCATCGTAGTGAGAGTGGTCAGGAAAAACCACGCAACAACATCATCTTCCCCCGAATCACCAGGGAAAAGGCTGACGGCGGCCTCAAATCAGCCCTCAAGTACCTGGCCAACTTCTGCTTTTATAAATTTGGATTAGAGGTGAGTTGAATAGTCTGCCAAGTTAAAGGTATTCACTCGTAGTACAGTTTGAGCAAATAAATGAGGCCGTTGCATAACAATGGGATTCACCTCTTGCAAGGTCATGGTTTTGTTATAATCGGGGACAGAATGAGGCGACCAATTACGCATCTGACGTAATTTGACGGTGCCGAACAAATGTCGAACGTGAAGAATATTCTGTGAACATTAAAGCTTAATGAAACAGAAAATTTACTTACGTGAATTATATAGGGCATGTTTTGACATTTTAAATCTTATTTTGTTCGAACATGCCCCGCCCATACTACACATTCAAACCAATCACAGTCTGCGCTGCGCCGATTGACAAACCTTGACATACGCGCAATTGGTTGTCTAATTCTGTCCCTGACTATAAATCCTGCGTGTCCATGGCAATTTCAAATGAACATGTTACTCTAGCAGAAGTGTAACGCACAGCTGCATCCTAATACGTGTTATGTGCATCGTACATACTGAACTAGTGCACAGTACGTACTGGTACAGTAACAGTGGGTTCATCGGCAATCAACAATGCACATGGTATGAATTCAGTATTCTGCCACAACATCCTTCAATATGCAGTTTATTCTGTCGAGGCCGCCAAATGACTAACTGATGTTTATTGTATTTGTTCTTAACAGATTTGTTTTGTTACTACTGCCATCGTCGCTGCTATCCGACTGGATTTGTTTGGCGCCATTTATCTGTTCATCATGATCTGTATGGTGTTTTCAAAGCGTAGGATAGTGTCCATTGTGTGGCCGGTTTACGCCTTCATCTTGGTTGTACTATTTCCCATTACATATGCTGGAGCCCTTGGCATACCACCAGCCCTTTGCCAAAGTAAGCAAATATTTTGAATATTCTTACTATTACTTATGTTGGAACCCTTGGCATACCACCAGCCCTTTGCCAAAGTAAGCAAATATTTTGAATATTCTTACTATTACCTATGTTGGAACCCTTGGCATACCACCAGCCCTTTACCAAAGTAAGCAAATATTTTGAATACTCTTTCCCATTACATAATTAAGCTCGAGCCCTTGGCATAACTACTGGTCTTTGCCAAAGTAAGTATTTTGAATACTCCTTCCTATTATATACAACATATGTTGGCATCCTTGGCATACCAACTGGCATTTGCCAAAGTAAGCAAATATTTTGAAATACTCATTCCGATTACATGTGCTGGAGCCCTAGGCATGCCAACTGGCATTTGCCGAAGTAAGCAAATATTTTGAATATTCTTTCCCATTGCATATGCTGGAGCCCTTGGCATACCAACTGGCATTTGCCAAAGTAAGCAAATATATTGAATACTCTTTCCCATTACATATGCTGGTGCCCTTGACGTACCAACTGGCCTTTGCCGAAGTAAGCAAATGGATACAACTTACTGACAATATACCAGCTTAGAAAATTGATAAACAGACATTCATCCAAAATAATTATAATCGTATATATATGTAAATATACCATTCTGATGCTATCCACTAGGCCCCCTGCGGGTTCGGGGTTAAGAATAGGCCCGCTGTCCCCCCTTACATGTCATAAAAGGTGACTAAAAGGGGCCCCTGCGGGTTCAGGGTTTAGAATAGGCCCGCTGTCCCCCCTTACATGTCGTAAAAGTTTACTATAACTATAAGGGGCAACTCGTCTGTTATTGAACAGACGGGTTGTATTTATATTTAGAATTTTGTATTTTAAGGTTGTAATAAGGTGTTCTATTGTATAACCATATTTAGATGTACTTAAGTGTTAAAATAATATGATATTTTGTATTACTAGTATAAGTAGTTTAAAATCTGTATTAGTTAACGTAAAACATACCATTTGTCAATTACACATGTACATATATAAGACCATCTATTTAATCTGTAAAATATTGCCTTAATATTTCAATATTGTATTGATTTGTCTTGTTTTTAAAGGGGATCTGATGTGATTATTGATTATTAGTATTTGTAGTTGAAATTTTTTCTTGATACATGGATGGGTGATGATGTGTATACCGTAATTGTAACTTGGAATTGATCAGTGTATCTTTTGAAGCTGTGTTTTTCTATGTGAATTGTTGTATTCAATTGGGTTTTCTTATTTTATACATGGATGGGTGATGATCTGGTTCATCAGTGTATAATATGTATCTATTTACAAATTGTTGTAATTCGAATTGAAATGTAGTTTTAATATTGCGTCTTTTAGATATTAGGCCTCTTCAGGTGATAAATTTCCTGAAGGAGGCTGATCTGTTTAAATATTGTTATCTTTTTAAAATGTTGTGATTAGAATTTACTATGGTGTATGTTTCAAAAAGATTTTGTATTTAAAAGGTTAGTTGTTTTTTACCTTAATGACACGATATGACACAATTGTGTTGAGTTGTTAAATCTTAATACTCACTCACTCGCTATCCACTAGGAAAGCAAAGGACACCTTTTTGGACCTAACACCTATAGATAATATCTATTGCTCCTCTACCAACCCTGGCTTGATAGCTTAATTGGCACGAGCATCGTGCTGGTGATGCGGGGGTCGCCGGTTCGAATCCGGCCAAGTGCACATGGCTTTTTCTCAACACTAACGTGCGCTGGCCATCTCCAGGGAATAAATAAAATATACATTTTTGTTGGTGTTGATAAAAAGTCATTTGGTACAAACTTTCACCCCAACAAAGAAGTCTACATTTTGGGGAAAAGGTGCACTTTCAACCCGGTCCTTTGGAGGGGATGTTAAACCATCTGTCCCATGTACAGAGAGTTATACCTGTACGTGCAAATCACAGTCAGTTTCGAAAAGAGTAGGGTGGTTACTCCTGGCAGTCCCAATTCAGTCCCAGTAAATGGACCCTAGTGGAAATAAGCTTCTGTAGAGGCTTTTTTGGGGTTATCCAGGACATTGTCCAAAAAATTCAATTAAAATACTTCAAAAATTCCTGGCTGCCAGTCCTGGCTACATGTGTACACATCATGTGTACACATGATGTAATGTGTACACATGTGATATAATGTGTACACATGTGATGTCATGTGTACACATGTGATGTCATGTGTACACATGTGATGTCATGTGTACACATGTGATGTCATGTGTACATGTGTAATGTCGTGTACATGTGTGATGTCGTGTACATGTGTGATGTCATGTGTACACGTGTGATGTCATGTGTACACGTGTGATGTCATGTGTACACATGTGATGCCGTGTGTACACATGTGATGTCATGTGTACACATGTGATGTCATGTGTACACATGACATCACATGCACCATTCAAATTTAATTGCCATCTCCTATTGTATCTTGCAAATGTACTTTTCTACTTTTCCAGTTATGGTTAGTTGACAAACTTTGTTAAGATAGATTGAGAACATTGTTTTGACACTCTGTAGTTATGTTTAGTATTATTTTGTTCCATTTTTCAGATTACCTGTGGACTAAAATGTTACCACAGGAGATCATTACTTGGTTATATTTCTCACATTTCAATACTCCTCCAAAAACATGTATTTATTTTAGGTTGTTGTTTTGACACTCTACAGGGTGAGTCAAAAAGATTTACACTCGATTTCAGAAAAATCTTAAAAATATTTAACAAGTTTATAAATTAGTTTTTATACATGAAAACAATAGCTCATTATGTCCACTATCATTGGTAAAAAAATCTAACGTTTACCTTTTCGCATATTGCAGATATGGTAAATTAACGGAAAGCCGCCAATAACCATATTGACCACGGTTGTACAATTCTTCACTTCCACAGTAGCAAATGCCATTGAGTTACTATCATCTAAATGCTTTTAAGCGTTACTTTTGTATTTTGTTCTAAAGTAACCATTACCTAATCCCAAGTAAAACAAAGTTGTTGATAACATTCGTAACAATAGTCAATGACAGTAGTGTAACATGCACGGGGGAAGGGCGACGCATTTGAGGCGCGGATCCCAGGGAGGGGGCGGAGGGGGCGCGCGCCCCGGAATCTGCCAAATTCTGAAACCAAAAAAAATTTTTCAGCCCATTTTGAGCTATTTGGGACCAGTTACAGCCTTTCAGCCCCCCGGTATTTGACATTTTTCAAATCCTGGTCCGCACTGCATTGTCCCCTCCCCCGTGGGCCTGACCTGACCAGGAAAATACATGTAAGCCGGTAAGCTAATGGCAAAGAAAGTGGGAAAAGGACATGCAAGCGGAAAGGGAGTAGAGAAAAGAGAGGGAAGGGAGAGGAAATGGAAAGATGAGAGGGAAAGGCAGATGGACCGGTTGAATGTGTTGTAATGTTCAATATTGATTCCCAAAGTAGCCCACCCCATCAGGTTACTGAAGGAGTCGGTGGAAAATGTGGGTCAACCTGCTGTATTTGCCACAGGACTACCTACATTTGCATTCAGTTTCCACGAAAAGATATGTGAAAAATATCGAACATTTATTGAAGTAATGCTTAAAAAATTTGGGTGTAAGATTCCATAATTTGTTGATTCAAGAATAATAAATAGTTAAAAAAATTTTCTTGATGAAGATTTACACAGGTATCAAAGCAAGCAAAAGAGGTCACTGATGTACTTGTGTAGGACTCATCCAAAGTCTCTTTGGTCAAAATTCCACAACCAGTGATTCCGTGGACAGAGTGAAAAAAATGGGTAATTTTTTTTTTTAAAAAAGGTGATTTTGAAGAAAAAAGCAAAATTCAATAATTTCTCTAGTAGGGTGGAATAATCTTGTGTTTGTTAGTATGTGGTACTCCATATCTTTGGTAGATTTTTCACTGATGTAGAAAAATTCAAACAAATGAGTGTAAATCCTTTTTTGACTCACCCTGTCTAGCTAAGTTGGTATTGTTTTGGTCCATTTTCAGATTACCATGACTAAGAGGTTACCACAGGAGATAATTACATGGTTGTATTTCCCAGATTAATCTTACTCATCCAATAACCCTGTATTTTATTTAGGTAAGAGCATTCAGTCAATCTTAATGCTGTTTTAAAGGGACACTGGCCCATTTTGCATATAGGGCGCCTGCAAGGTTTGAGCCCAAATGAGTTTTGCATTTTGTGTTGTTTTTACAGGTGTTAACTCTCACTCTTGGAATTAACGGACCACTATCAGTGATCATCGAAAGCGTCAATATTGAAATTTGCAGGAATAGCCCAAAAGTGAAGGATAAGGTCTCTAGAATCCCTCATACAAATTACGTTTTCCACCGAAGAATAGAAAGAACAAGGAAGAAAACGGCAGTGACCAAAAGATATTGAATCTCATTAATTACCTGTGGTAGTAAGTGTCCGTATGGACCAGATGACTAAAATATCCAATTTTGCCATATTGGTTTGCTTTTGGTTTATCTTTTGCAGGGTTTGTTAAGATACCTGTAGACTTCGTTGACAGGGAATGCAAAAATCTGATTTTTTATGATTTTTGATTTTCTGATTGAGCAAAGGTCAGGTCAGGTTCTTCAGGCCAGGAGGCCAGGAGGATCTGCTACTGGTATCCTGGTAAAGAGTACTACCTGTCCCAGGCCGGGTTGTCGGCGGCTAAACCGGCTAACCCACAGGTTTTTTGTAAGAAACCGATTGAGGAGGGTAGCTGGCTACCCAGGTTAAGAACTAAAAAATAAAATTACCTGTAAGAGCGGCCAGCTTCTGGAGAGCCTAAAGGCGGTTAATCCAGCACTGCTGTACATGGCGCCTTGCATTTGGGGGAGGGCATCCCCAAAGGCTAGGGCCCACCCGCCGATAACGGGGGTTCGGCGTCAGGAAGGGAATCCGGCCGATTTAAAAACCGCTCAAAGAATGATCCTCAGAAGACAATACAAAGGGGCACCAACAGTCCGGAGGTTGGGGTGGGTGTCACCTACCTACCATAAGAAGAAAGGTAAAAGGAATCACCCCGGACCCGCGCAAGAGTTGCTTGCATAATGACGGCTTAAAACCTGAAAGAGCTGGGGAGGGTTGGAAGTCTGAAATGTAGGGAGCATGAG